>SNQN01000754.1:0-96661 GCA_008642245.1 Bassia scoparia
CTCAAGTTCCTATGAAATTTTTCAAAAAATTGATAAAAGAATCCGATAAGTCAGGGGGCGCAAGGAGGGTGATCTATAGGCCACCAATAAGGCATTTAATTCTTCAGGCAAAGGTGTGATTTCATATTGTTAAAGCAAAAGGAATGAGTACGAGGATTCCAAAAATTTTATTCGGCAGCATTTAAAAAAGCCAATATCAATTTCACAAACCTGAAACATCAGAAAAACGTGCAGTAATGGTCACGAATGTCCCTGGACCGTGGGAGAGATCACGTTCCATGATCTAGAGCGAGACCAACCCTGCGAGCCATGCCTAAAGAGGACTTAAGAAGAAATAAGGTGTTTTAAGGTTATGTAGTAAAAGAGGAAAGGGGACGGTTTGAACAAGTCCCAAAACTTCGTCCCTATTTATAATGGAACTGCAAAACTGAGCCAAAAACCCTAAAGCTTGAGCGCGTATATACGCAATACTGAAAGCTTATATAGCTGGTTTACAGAGCCGTAATACGCACCATAGCAGTTGGATATACGAGCTTTTCACTTTGCTGGACTTCCTTAAATTTTTTTTGGAAAGTGTGATAACCTATAGCGTAATCACTGCTCCTCTGTAGCAGTATATACGCTCCATAACTACACCACTTTGCAACTTCGGATGATTTTCACTTAATTTGAGGGAATTTTTACGATTTCATTCCTAAAATCAGCCCCATATTTGCAAGCTCGGGGAAACGAGTTTTGTATTCGCTAACTGCATGGTGCTTCACTGCGACTCAAACGCATCTGTAGGATTGTCATTTTTTGTTTTTTTTTCGGGAGGAAGTCGGTACCTCCATATGAATACTAGAATTACAACACACACAAACACATACATTACATACATACATACAAACGCATAACATGCATTCATAATTGTTCTCATAGTAATACAAAACACATGCATACATCTTTCATAATATGTTGCAACATTGGTTTTTTGTAAATACAACCCGTAAAACAAGGCTAAGTTAAGTCCTAAGTGTTTCTTGGTACTAAGGTGGCACCTCCGGTCTCCGACAACGTTTCTCATGAGTTCCGAAGTTAGCTCCAGTTTACCGCACTTGAGTTAAAGACATGCGGAAGGCTAGACCCATAAGCATACACTACACAAACGGCTCTAGAATAAAGTTCTAAGCGCTTTTGTGTACGTGAAAAACTCACATACATAAGCGAAGATCACGTCACTAAGCTTTGGAACAAAATTTCAAAATGTTCAAGCACAAATGGTGTAGCCAAAAGTATTTGCAAACCAACAAAGGAAACTTGGGGCTACTTCACACATCCATCTTGGGGCTCCAAAATCTGCAATACATATTCTTTCGGGTGTCTACTGGTTTCTCCCGCTACAGAAATCCAGCCAAACACCTTTCGGGTCTCGGATTCTCCCGCTAACAGAAATCCAGGCACAACCATCTTTCGCTTCTTTTACAGCTCTTTACACACTTTCGTGTTTGGAATCTTCTCCCGCTCCAGAAATTCCAATATATAGCACGCTTCGGGTCTTACGATTTCTCCCGCTACAGAAATCCAGCACAAACCATCCGGGTCTACGATTTCTCCCGCCTATAAAAATCCAGCACAAGCATCTTTCGGCGCTCTACGATTTCTCCTGTACAGAATCCGCACAACCAAATCTTTCGCGGTCTTATGGTTTCCCCGCTCTACAGAAACTCAAGCAAATACTCTTTCGGGTCTTGGAATTCTTCTCCCGCTACCAGAAGTTCCGTCAAGCACATCTTCGGGTCTTGGAATCTTCTCCCGCTATAGAAGTTCCCGTCCAGCACGTCTCGGGTCTTGAAATTTCTCCCGCTTATAGAAATCAGTTAGCATCTCTCGGGTTTTTTGAAATCTTTTTCTCTTCGCCGCAAGAAGTCCGCGCCACATCTTTCCGGGTTTGGAGTTTGCTTCCTCGCAAAAACAATTCCAAAGGCAAGCAAATCAGACCGCACGGGACACAGGCTACAAGGAAAACTAACTTTTTTTGCACGCGTGGTACCGGGCGAAAAAAAGGGTTGACTCAGGGTCGCAAACGTCTTGAGGTTGCTCTCGTCCGAATCTTAATACTTGACTTTCTTTTACTTGAGAACTATCGTCTCTCGGAACTCCAGTCAAAGTGGGGGGGCTTCTATAAGACACCTAAAATGTCTCCCCAAAAGAGTGATCAGTGATGGAAAATACCGGTCTCGCGATTGTTCAACTTAGAAAAGGATGCTTCTGACACTCACCAAAGTTTGAAAATATGTAAAGTCAATACTCGGAACTATTGAGCAAGGAACAAATAAAAGGGCAAAAAATATTTTCTTAATTATTTTCTATTTTGATTTTTCATTTGCACTCTTTCACATTTTTCTGAGCTCACCAGATTTTTAGATTATTTTCTATTTTTCTATATTTTTTTATGAATTTTTATAAGTTTTTATACGCAGAAAATACAAAATACTACAAAAAAATTACCCGAAATACGTGGAACCTTCTAGAACACTCAAGAAAACTCCTTGCTTGGAAGGCAAGGGTGTCTAGGGTCGTCGAATCAAGGCAATCACGAAATAAAATCGGAGGAAATCAAAATATTTTCTGTTTTGGAAAACAATACAACGAGAGGCTTGCGTATGTAGGACGTGGCGGGCCGCGCCCTCAGCGGTATAGCTAGGAGCGCGCGGCTTGGGTACATACATCGACGGTGCTTATGCGTGGGCTTGAGCCAACGGTAAATCCCGCACGTGAAGGTGCGTTGGGGTAGTGTTGTTCGAATGAGGGGAGTCTCCACCTGCCTAGAAAGGTTATCACGGACGCCCGAAACGTTGGTGCCAAATCAATGGCCCACGTCCAATCATGTAACCATCGTAGGGTTCCGGGGACATGGTACGAAATCCAGATCTGTAACCCAATTCGCCCGCATGTAGCGGCCTCTATTCGGTCTCATTGATAATTCCATTAAACACGATTATTGGATGCACACAACTTACGTTTTTAGCACCATTAGGAGCGTTCTAACCCTAGAATTACTTAGTTGAGTATGTTTTCTATTATGCACAAGAGACTACCTAACCTAGGAAATTGTGACCACTTTGTATTAATCATGTAAAAACGTGCCTAAAACAGGTGATCCATAGTTTAATTGATTTAAAGTGATTCACATAATTCCAGTTCTTGTTTAGCAAAAAATATACAAGCCTATACAACAATGACCAATATGCAATAAGATGAGGATAATATGAAGTGTAAGAAACTTCACTAAATATATGCGAAACTCATTACCCTAAGTCTGCAAAGAAAGCAAAAAGTTAGTTTGTAAAACAATGAAACGATCCTTTGCCTTGAATCGCTACATTGAAAACAAAGAAAGCATTGTTAAGTCCAGATAAAACGCAAAGCGCAATGATCTTTCGCCTCGAATTGCTATACAAGAATAAGATTGTTAGTATGACAATGGATAATAATAATGAAACGAAAATGAGAAGAATGAAAATGAAACAATGAAAACAATGAAAACGTTAAGAAAACCCTACATATTTACAATGAACGGATTAAAAGTGAGTTTCTACATTGTTCTTATTATATAAAAAACTCATAACAATGGTAGTCAAATTAAAAGAAAGTGAGAGAGATTATTGGTGAGAATCTCAGAATTCAACCTTATGGTTATCGCTTGGTTGATTGAAGAGAATCGATGTTTTGAACTAAAACGAAAGTATAATGTGTTTTGAGTGTTTTTGAATTTTTAGAGAGAAGAGTATAGCGTAGGAAGCATATGAAGTCGTCGTTTAAAGCGTGCCCGACCGAACTAGGCAAGAGCGTATTATAGGCACGAGGCAAAAAACGGAGCTTGAAAACACCCTTGCGTATATACGCTAGCAGCTGAGCGTATCATACGCTGCTTCCTGGTATATTACGCTCACATTGCAGCGGTATAACGCAGCTCACCTTCACAAATTTTGGCCAAATTTTTACGTATAAGCTGAGCGTATTATCGCTTACTGTTGAGTCGTATATACGCCCTGATTTGAGCGTATATACGCTCATCGTGCTATATACGCTCATGATTTTGTGTATTTTTTCCAAAAATCGTCGAAATATTTTGATTTCCTCCGATTTGACTATTCGTGATTTCCTTGATTCGACGCACCTAGACACCCTTGCTCTCCAAGCAAAGGATTTCTAGAATGTTCTAGAAGTTTCCACGTATTTCCGGTAAGTATTTTCTAATTATTCGGTGTATTTTCTGCGTATTTCTGCGTATTTAAACATTGCAAAATTCATTAAAAATCATAGAAAAAATCAGAAAAATAATTTAAAAATACTGGCGGATTTCAAGAAAAATGTGACGGTCATGATGAAACATCAAAAAAGCATTGAGAATCGCCTTCGAAAAACCTTTTTGAAATAACTGGTGTAAAACCTTTGAAAAAACGAAAGAAAACTATTTTGCCTGCCTTTGCCCTTGCTCAATATTTCGACCTACGACCTCGCATATTTCCAACTTTTTTGAATTTCAAAGCCATCTTTTCTAATTCGAAACCAAAACGCGAGACGGGTATGTTTCATCATGGGATTACTCATTTGGGGAACCATTTTCAGGTGTCTACAGGAAGCCCCCACTTTTGACTGAGTCTGAAGAGACGATTAGTACTCGTAGACGAAAGAAAGTATCGATTCGGGTACGGAGGAGCAACTCAAGACGTTCTGCGACCTGAGTACCCTTCTACGCACAGCGATCTGGTACCTGCAAAACAAATGTTAGTTTACCTGTTACGCGCCCCATGCGGTTGTGCCTCGGAATGCGCCTGGATCTCGGGTGGTTTTCTCCCTACGTCTGACCTTGGCTTTTCGGGGAGAGTTGTGATGTGTGTATGCGGAATTTTCTGGTGCGGGAGAAAATTCCAAAACCAGAAGAATGCGCGAACTTCTTGAGCGGGAGAAGATTCCAAAACCCGAAGATGTGCTACGGGAACTTCTGTAGCGGAGAGATTCCAAGACCCGAAGATTGCCTTACGGAAACTTTTTGTACGGGAGAAGATTCCAAGACCCGGAAGATGTGCTGCTTGAGATTTCTGTAGCGGAGAAACCATAGACCCGAAAAGATGTTTGTGCTGGGATTTTCTGTAGCGGAGAAATCGTGTTAATTAGCCCGAAGATTATGCTTGTGCTGGATTTCGTGTAGCGGAGGAAATCGATAGACCCGAAGATGGCTTGTGTGGATAAGTTCATGTAGCGGGAGGAAATTCGTTAGCCGAAGTTGTGATATTGTGGAATTCTTGGTGCGGAGAAGTTCCAAAACCCGAAGTGTGCAAAAAACTGTTGTGTGAGAAGCCCCCACTTGACTGAGCTGAAGAGACGAAAATCTCGTAAGACGAACATCCAACAGTATTTTATATTGGGAATGGAGTATGCAATTCCGTCGGAAGCGCCTCGTTCCTTCAGAAAGTTCCCCTACGGCGACCTTGGCTGTTTCGGGGAAAGTTGCGCTGTCAGCAACATCGCGTTTAAGCATGGATGCCGTATAGGCATGTGAGTGATGATATTGAATTCCTTCGGAAACGCCTCGTTCTCCAGGATATCTTCCCTACGGCTGACTTGCTTTTCGGGGAAGAATGTTGCGTATGTAGCAACGAACTCGCGTTTATAGCGATGGATCGTATAGGCTGTGCAAGGGCCAAAGCATGTAAGATGGCCCTGCTCTGTTGAGGTGGTGCAATGTATGTAATGTGCAGATGCGCAATGTCTGCAATATGCAATGTGCGATGTGCATGTAATGTGTTGTTCTGATGATGTATGATCTCAATGCATGTGATTGCTTATGAAGCGCTGCGTTTGTCAAGCATTCTTAGATCTAATGCATTTGAATGACCAAGAGAGCTATGGTTAAAATGCTTTGATTGCGGAAATGGAGCCGTCTCAAAGCCCCCATTCGAGCAAAGGTGATGCAAGTGAGCCCCAACCCATGGGTTTGGAGTGTTGGAATGGCTTAGTGTGTGGTGTTGATGGTTGGTTTAGTGGGGAGCCGCCCAGCCTTGATGAGCCTCAGGTTAGGGCATGGTTGATGTAGCAAGATAAGGCAGTGAAATGTTGTGGAGTCATGGGTTTGGCTTTAGCAGTGTTGTGGTGTGGTTATGGTGAGGATGAGATAGTTGATTTTTGATTTTTGCCAAAAATCAGTAACTTTGAGCTGAATTGCTGCATGAGAGAGAGGAATGAGGGTATGTGATTTGATTTTGCCCAAAATCAGTAACTGAGCTGAATGCTGTGCATAGGAGAAGGAGGAATGAGAAATGCTTGCAATGCATGCTTTTGAGCGAGAATGCATTTGAATGCATGCAGCGAGTGTGATAGCTAAGGACGAGTTGAGAGAGACCTTAAGGTTGCTGAAAGTAGGCTAAGGTCAGAAAAACAAGGCTAAAATATTGTTGACTAAGGGTAAGTAAACTGGATATGATGTGGTGGCTTACATGTTGTTAGTTCAAACTCGATGTCTATGTCAGTGGTTCTACACTAGGAATTGTTGCTTCGGACTTTAAGAGATTCAAACCATAGTGATGACCTCAGAATGGGTTATGTGGGTTATTGGCGGACTCGAGAAGAGGCTTCCTACGTATCCTTCGGAAATTCAGACCGTCGTCTAGTTCTCGTTGATATTTGACCAATGCCTCGTGTGAGTCAGGTGTGGTATTGGGGTTGAAAAGGCTCGATGATCCGAATGACCCACGTGTGCGCGTGTGCTTTTTAGATGTTGCTTTTTGTTTGAATTGGCTTGAACTTGGATTTGCATGGGATTTGCATTTGTGATGACTGACATTGAACTTTGATTTTTGCTTTTTGCTTTTTGCCCATTTTATTTTTCTCTCTTTTTTTTCTTTGCACATGTCTTTTCCTACGCACCGTTTGGTCAAAGGGTTAGGTCGATGTGGGGTGATGAAAGAATGATAGCTGAATGATGTGTTATGGCTCAAAGGGTTGCAAGGGATTTTGATTTGATGAAGGAATGGAGGGAAGAGATTATTTGTGGAGCTATGAAAGAAGGCCACTCTGGCAATGTCCATTGAATTGTAGAGGTCATCATTAATTTGATCATTAAGTTAGAAGCAAACTATATGGAGGCTAAAGAAAATGAGAAAAACGACACTTCTTATTAATGACAAAAAGAATTTATTACATAGAGGTTAATTGCAGAAATTGATCCTTAAACCTAAATGACATAGACTCGAAATGGAAAAAGAAAAGATACATAGTCTAGGAAAGGACCTCCGACTCGATCCTAAGCTAAGACTCTAGAGATCATTCTCTTTGTCCACTCCAATGTCGTTAGACCTTTGCGATGTGGTAAGGCCTCGATACTTGAGATGATCTTTGTATTCAGCTGGAGGTTAGAAATGAAGGTCTTTGACCATCTCTTCTTCAGTAGGGAGCGGGATAGGTGGCAGCACTCCTCTCCATCTAGTCAGATAGGTGGTAACCCCTCGTTCTCTCCCTGTTGAGGATTTCAAGCTCTCGGAAGATTTGTGGTCTGAATGTTACCCTTGTATCTTGCCATGAATGCTGTGGATGATGTCTTCCCAGTAGCTGTTTGCTTTCTCAAGGAAGTGAAAAGAACCACTTTTGACATATCGTTCCAAGGAAAGGGAAAGCCGTTGGAAACAGCAGGGTCAATCCCTTTAAGTGCCATGGTGGTCTTAAATCCCTTTATATGGAATCGAGGTCATCAGTTGCTTGAACTTGGGTACGTCTTCGGCTGAGAAATCCTTGGTAGCTTGGTTGCAAGTTGGGGTCAAGAGGAGGTTGGTTGGTAGAAGATGGTCGGTGGCTTTTTGATTGCCTTTTCAACAGCTTGTTCAAGGAAGGGCCCGAGTTCATTCCTTGATCTTAGCCTCAACTGTTGAACTTGCTCGGTAGCTTTTGGAGCTTTTCTTGTTGGAGGCCATTTGTGGTGTTAGGGTCGATGGGTGATGAAGGTTGGAGAAGGCTAGGCTTGGATTGGGCTGAGGTGTGGGTGTTAGGCTGATGAATGATGGAGGTTGGAGGGAAAGGCTAGGTTTGGATTGCGTGAGGATCAAACTCTTTGGGTCGAGCAAGGGCTATGGAGACGGCTTCACCCCCTGTTTCAAAAAGAATAAACCCTTAGTGAACTTCCTTGGTCAAATAAATGTATGATGCAGATGCAGAATGCATGTCCTAATTCCATGGTCATCTTTTCTAGAATGAATGTATGAATGCAAGGTCCCTTTGTTTTTTTTGAAAATTTTTTGATTTTTTTTTTTGAATTTTTTTGTTTTTTTTTTTTTTTTTTTTGAAAGGGCACCAAATGTCCGTGAGAATGTATGCATATGTCCTATGTGGTTAGGGTCATGCTACGTGTCGAGCCTGTCGTGCTGATGCAAGGTTAATCTAATGTGAGTCTAAAGTCAATGTTAAGGTCAAAGTCTGTGCCTACCCTAGTAGTCAAGGGTCAAAACCTAAGATCAGAAGTCTATGAGGACTCTAATGGTCAAGGGTCACAAACCTAGGGTCAAAGTCTGCGTCGGACTACGGTCACAGCTAAGGCAGAAGTCAACTAAAGTCACTATGGGCTATGAAATGCATGATGTGAACTAAAAGATGACCATGGATTATATGCAAGTGTTGTGTTGAGTCTAGAACTGTACAACGGCTAGACCCATACATACACACATATACAACACACATGACGGCAAGCCAACTATGGTCAGTCTAGGTAAGTCAAAGAGTGTACCACGCCTAAGGGTAGAGCTTGGACCAGTTTTCACCACTTGCAATTAGCGATGTATGGCCAAGTACCCCTTATGCACACGCACAGTAAACACGTGCCACACACGGCAGCGGGAAGGACTTGCCTTAGCCATGCGAATCAAATTAACCACATGCAACCAAGGTAGTTACCCCCCTTATGGTAGTCTCGAGCATAGAAATGCCCATATCGAGACCAGGTGCCTAAGTTGTGACCTTATCGAAAAGGTCACATGCAACATGCAAAATCCAATAAACGTTGATGATGGAATTACGAGACTTTTCAAGTCTGTCCACTTCACCTAACGGTGATATATCCCCAGCGGAGTCGCCAAATTGAATAGGACGTGGCCGCGCCCTCAGCGATTATAGCGTAGCGGCGCGCGGCTTGGTACTACATCGAGGTCTTATGCGTGGGCTTGAGCCACGGAATCCCGCTGAGTGCGTTGGGTAGTGTTGTCGAATGAGGGAGTCGCCACCGTGCCTAGAAAGGTTATTCACGGACGCCCGAAACGTTGGTGCCAAATCAATGGCCCCACGTCCAATCAAGTAACCAGTCGTGGGTTCTGCGGGACATGGTACGAATCAGATCTGTAACCCAATCGCCCGCATGTAGCGCCTCTATTCGTCTATTATGTAATTCCATTAAACACGATTATTGGATCACACAACTTACGTTTTTAGCACTTAGGAGCGTTCTAACCCTAGAATTACTATGTGAGTATGTTTCTATTATGCACAAGAGACTACTAACTAGAAATTGTGACCACTTTGTATTAATCATGTTAAAAACGGTGCCTAACAAAAAGGTTTGTCCATAGTTAATCTGATTTTAAAGTGATTCACATTAATTCCGGTCTTTGTTTAGCAAAAAATACAAAGCTATACAACAATGACATATGCAAAGATGAGATAATATGAAGTGTAAGAACTTCACAATATATGCGAAACTCATCTTACCCTAAGTCTGCCAAAGAAAGCAAAAGTTAGTTTGTAAAACACAATGAAACGAATCTTTGCCTTGAATCGCTACATGAAAACAAAGAAAGCAATGTTAGTCCATGTTATAACGCCAGCGCAATGATCTTTCGCTCGAATTGCTATACAAGAATAAAGAATTGTTAGTTATTGACAAGGATTAATTAATAATGAAACGAAAGAGAAGAATGCAAAATGAAATAATGAAAACAATGAAAACGTAAGAAAACCCTACATATTTACATGAACGATTAAAGGTGAGTTTCTACTTGTTTTAATTATTATTAAAAACTCATAACAATGGTTAGTCAAATTAAAAGAAAGTGAGAAGAGATTATTGGTGAGTAATCTCAGAATTCACCTTTTTTATCGCTTGTGATTCGAAGAGATCGATGGCTTTGAACTAAACGAAAGTTTAATGTGTTTGAGTGTTTGAATGTTTTAGAGAGAGAGAGTATGCGTAGGAAGCATATGAAGTCGTCGTTTTTAAAGCGTGCCCCGGACTGAACTAGGCAAGAGCGTATTTATAGCACGAGGCAAAAAACGGAGCTTGAAACCCTGCGTATATACGCTGCAAGTGAGCGTATATACGCTGCTTCCTGCGTATATACGCTCACTTGCAGCGTATATACGCAGCTCACCTTCTCAAGATTTTGGCAAATTTTATACGTATAAGCTGAGCGTTATACGCTACTGTTGAGCGTATATACGCTCCTTTGAGCGTATATACGCTTCATCAGTTGCGTATATACGCTCAATATTTTGTGTATTTTTTCCAAAAATCTCGAATATTTTGATTTCCTCCGATTTTTATTCGTGATTTCCTTTGATTCGACGCACCTAACACCCTTGCTCTCCAAGCAAGGATTTCTAGAATGTTCTAGAAGGTTCCACGTATTTTCCGGAGTATTTTTCTATTATTCGTGTATTTTCTGCGTATTCTGCGTATTTAAACATTGCAAATTCATAAAAAAATCATAGAAAATCAGAAAAATAATTTAAAATACTGGCGGATTCAGAAAAATGGACGGTCAGATGAACATCAAAAAGCATGAGATCCCTTCGAAAACCTTTTGAAAACCTTTGAAAACCTTTGAAAAAACCGAAAGAAACTATTTTTGCCTTGCACTTTGCCCTTTGCCAATATTCCGACTACGACCTCGCATATTTCCAAACTTTTATGAATTCAAGCATCTTTTCTAATTCGAAACAAACGCGAGACGAGTATGTTTCATCATGGATTACTCATTTGGGGGAGACACATTTTCAGGTGTCTACACGTATATACGCAGAGGCCTGCGTATATACGAGCCCCCTGCATATTACGCTGGGTTTTTCCCCTCCTCGTGCCTCTCGTGCCTTTAAATACGGTGCCTGCCTTTGCTCATTTGAACACACACGTCTATTCTATTTTCTCCGTCCCTAACTTGCGTAGTCATTCTCTCATGCTCTCATACACTCTCTCACACACTCTAAATACATACGTTCTTGAGTTCTAAGCATCGATTTTGTTTCGATTCAACAAGCGATAAACAAGGTTACTTCTGAGATTACTCGCCACTAAACACACTCATTTCTCATTTCCTCAATCTAATTAATAACATTACGAGTTTCAATCTATTAACAAAAATGTAGAAACTCACTATTTAATTTTTCATGTAAATACGTAGGCGCTGGTTAACGTTTTCATTGTTTCATTCTTTTTTATTTCATTTCTTTATTATCACTTGTCATACTAACGATTTCTTTCCTTGTATAGCGATCCAAGGCGGAAGATTCATTTTGCTCGTTTTTTATTACGATTAACATTGTGTTTTGTTTGCAGATTCAGGGTAAATTGTTTGTATATACAATTGAATTTCATAACTTCGCATTGTCATGGTGTGTACATCATTTGTATATTATTTTGCTAATAAGATCGGAAATTATGTGAATCACTTTAAAATCAGATTAATTATGGACAAACCAGTTTTAGGCACCGTTTAATGATATATTAACGCAAAGTGGTCACAAATTTTCTAGTTAGGTAGTCTCTTGTGCATAATAGAAACCCACTTTCGTAGTAATCTTTAGGGTTAGTACGCTTCTAAGGTGTAAAAACGTAAGTTATGTGCATTCAATAACCCGCTGAATGGAATTGCAATGAGGACCGAGTAGAGGTCGCTACTTGCGGCGAATTGGGTTACAGATCTGATTCGTACCATGTCCCCGAACCACGAACTGGTTACTGGATCGAACGTGAGCATTATTTGGCACCACGTTTCGGGCGTCCGTGAATAACCTTTATAGCACGTTAATAACTCCCCTTACTCGACAACACTACCCCAATGCACTCACGTGCGGGTTCCGGGCTCAAGCCCACGCAAAGCACCTCGATGTAGTACCAAGCGTGCGCCCGCTATATGCGAGGGCGGCCCAAGTCCTACACTACAGAAGTTCCGTCGCATCTCTCGAGTTTGGAACTTCTCCCGCTCAAAGAGTTCCGCGCACTCTCTGGGTTTTGGAGTTTGCTCCCGCAACAAATTCCAAGGCAGCAAATCAGACTGCACGGACACGGCTACAGTAAACTAACCTTTGTTTTGCAGGTATCGGCAAAAAGGGTGACTCAGGTCGCAGAACGTCTTGAGTTGCTCTCCGTCCGAATCTATACTTGACTTTCGTCCTACGAGAGTATCGTCTCTCCAGACTCAGTCAAAGTGGGGGTTCTTGTAGAACCTAAAAGGTCTCCCCAAAAGATATCAAGTGATGAAACATACCACGTCTCGCGATTGTTTCGACTTAGAAAAGATGCTTTGAACTCACAAAGTTGAAATACGAAGGTCATACTCGGAACTATTGAGCAAGGACAAATAAAGGGGGCAAAATATTTTCTTTATTTATTTTAATTATTTTCTATTTTTAGGGTTTTTTAAAATAATCTATACTGTGTGATTCTCCTGATTTCTACTTTTCATCACATCTTCACATTTTTCTGAGCTCGCCAGTATTTTTAGATTATTTTTCTGATTTTTTCTATATTTTCTATGATTTTTTTAAGTTTTTATACGCAAAAAATACAAAAAAATACAAAATACACCAAAAAATACCCCGAAATACGTGGAACCTCTAGAAACACTCTAGAACTCCTTTCTTGGAGAGCAAGAGGTCTTAGGTGCGTCGAATCAAAGAGAATCAAGGCAAATCACGAAATAAGATCGGAGAAATTGCAAATACGCGCAGAATATCGAGCTCCTAGGCAGGTATATTACACAGAGCCTGCGTATATACGCATTGTCTCCTGCGTATATACGCTCCTTTAAGCATATATCGCAGGTTCCTCTGCGTATATACGCTCGATTTCCCCTCCTCGTGCCTATTAATACGTGCCTTTGCTCATTTCGAGACGACACACCGTCTATTCAACTTACACGTCCCTAACTTGCGTATTCACACTCTCACACTCTCATACACTCTAAAACATACATTTTTTGAGTTCTAGCATCAATTCTGTTTCGATCCAACAAGCGAGAAAATGTATAATTCTGGATTACTACCTACAACTCTCTTTCGTTTTCTTTTAACTTATTATTATTATCACGAGTTCTAATTTAATTTAACAATGTAGAAACCGACTTTTGAATCCTCTCATGTAAATATGTAGGATTCTTATTCGTGTTTTCGAATTCTTTATCGTTAACGTTTATTGATTATTATCACCACCTTGTCACAACTTATCATTATGCATATCGTTTTATCAATACTAACATGTTTCTTTGTCTTGATTAGCAATTCGCATCAAAGGACGTCTCTTTTTAGTTTTTACTTTAACGATTTGTGTATTTGCAGAGACAAGGGTGAGAAGGATATACCATATACATAATATGCTTACTAACTTTGTTTTCATGTTTCGTTTGTTACATATCCTATCACACTTGTATATATTGCTTAAACAGACCGGAAATTATGCGTATCACGTTAAAATCAGGATAATCAATTGACGACCGGTTTCGTAGCACCTTGTTAATATGACAACCATGAAAGATCGCCTTGTCCATGTAGAAGTTTTGTTGTTGTATAATAGTAAACCCACTTAGTAATCTTTTAGGTTAGTGCGCTAATAAATTTCAAAATTGCTAAGTGTGGTGCATCCATAATGTGCTTAATAGAATTACAAATGAGACCGAGTAGAGGGCCGCTACATGCGGGCATTGGGTTACTGGATTCAATCCGTACCATGTCCCCGAACCACGACTGGTTTATTGGATGGACGTGGGGCATTGTTTTGGCACCAACGTTTCGGGTCCGTGGAATAACCTAATATAGGCACCGTGGCGGAATCCCCTATCCCACAACAACTACCCCAACGAACTACTCACGTGCGGGTTCCGTGGCTCAAGCCCACGCAAAGCACCGATGTAGTACCAAGCCGCGCGCCTGCTATACGCGAGGGTACGACCAAAATTAAAAATATATACTTCTATCTCAACTCCAAAGAATGTAAGGCTAAAACTCCATAAATTTACTTGTCGTAAATAACTCCATAAATAACAAGCTAGTTTTAGTATCTCAAGTCTCAACTACAACTTAATAAGTTATTGGTCTCATTATCAAGGAAATTAAATCTAATAAATCCACATTGTTAGCATTCAATGAGTGTAATTTAGAGCAAATTCTCTTAAATTAACTCCAACAATTTAACAAACGAGGGCAAATTCAAGAAGACTTGCAATTTAGATTTCGACTTAGCTTGTTAAGATTGAATATCGATGTAATTTGTAAGAGTTTTAAATTGAAGAGATCAACGAGTGCATCAATTGAAGTAATGAAATAATTGAGAGCAACAATTGAACCATAGTGAAGAGAGGGATACCTGATTTGATCGAACGAGAGAGACAATTGAGCAGCGCAGCGCAATTGAACTAATGAAAGTATGAAKCCGTGAACACCGATTATTGGGGCGGTTTAGAATTCAATGTAATATACTCCATARGAAACAAGGCGTAATATACAATAATTTTTTTAAGGGAATAATATACCCTGAGAATAATATTTTTAAGGGGTTTTGGTTATAATATACATTAATTAAGTTAAGCGGTTATCTATCTTTATTTTGAGAGAATATTATTAGTGGGGGGTTTTCATTTTTTTWAAGGATGGGATAGGTTTTCCTAGTATAATTAAGTTGGTTTTAAAAAAAAWTWMSRAAAAMYTTKGCGCCTAAGAAATTTTTTGGAATGGCGATTTAAATAAATAAATTAAAAAATTTCTCAACACTTTTTTGTGATGATGTTATTTCAACACTAAAATTTGTTGAGGTTTGTGTCAAAATAACACGGGAAACCAAATTCTCTCAACACTTATCACTTGTGTTGAGATCAATGTGTCTAAAAATGCCTTCTTTTGTAGTAGTGTTCYTTGTTCTTTGGAACAGGTTTGACACTGTCCTTCCTGACCCAGATTTGTTTCACATTGGTCTTCTTGTTTTTATCATGTTTTTCATTWGACCTACATATTGTGAGTGTGACCATTTTTATTATGGGAAATGTAGACATATGATCGGTTCCTTTTGTCATGTTTTTTCTTTGTCTAACAAGTTTCAATAACACGATCACTCTTACCAAAATAGATACATAGGTGCATGTCCTTTTCCATCACATACTTACCTCTCATGAATTCTAAAACCCAAGTCCCTTCTCTTCTCAACTTTGGTAGATGTTAGGAACTAGTTCAAGAATACCCTAAACCAAACCTCTGAGAATTTCCTACTTGTGAGGTAAGGAAGTTAAAGGTACTCTRAGCATCAAGCAATCAGTTCATCTGTCTCAAGCAATCACTTAGATCACGTTCCTTGGTTTCAAGCTTCTTAATTTGAGCCTAATTAAATGTTGCACCAATGGCAAGATCCACTTTTGCCTTATGATATAAAGCTCATTGTAGGCGTGTGCTCTTATCGGGCCTTGTCCTACGTCGATTTCGTTCGTGGACTTGAGCCATGGAACCTACACATAAAATGAAAGTCAAAGAATTCGATTCGGGACGGAGGATAAGTCAGGACGTTTTTGCGATCTCAAGTTATCCTTTTCGTCGATACCTGCAAAATAACGGTTAGTTTAACCTACTATCGTGCCTATGCAGCTATATTCCCTCGRAAGCGCTTGGATCCTTGGGCAATCTTTCTCCTTACGGCTTACCTTGTCTTTTTAGGAGAAAAGATGTTGCAGATGCATGAATCTCTTTTCGATAAGCATAAACCTCCAAAGGTTTCCCTTCGATAAGCATAAACTTCGGGGATATGATAGGATTGTGTTAATTCCTTATTTTATCTATCTTTTATCCGGAAATTAATATCCCGTCTTTGCATCTGATTGCCATCTCAATTAACCTTCATCCACTTTTGAATAAACTTGGTGTAAAAGATTAATTTGTTTTTTATACTATTTTGGATAATTCACGWATTTTCTGAATTTATCTACGAATTTCTAAATTTAATTACTTTCGACAATCATTTTATAAAACTTTTAAAATCATAGAAAATCAAAGAAAAATCAGAAAAAATAATCTAAAAATACTGGCGAACTCAGAAAAATGAGTAGAATAAAATGAAGAGTTGAAATTATAGAAATGAGCTACGGAAAACTGTTAAAAAAATCCTAAAGATAAAGAAAAAACCTAAAAATAGTAAATAAATAAAATAAATAAAAATAAATACTTTTCGCCTATTATTGGGCTCTCGACTAATGATTTCAAACTAAACTTTTATTCAATTTGTGCAAGTGGGTGTGGTTTATTTATTTTGTCACAACTTCCGGAATCAAATCTATTTTGAAATGTTGGAATTTTTCAAATTGAATATTTAATTTGGGAAGACACTTTTAGGTGTCTACACTCATCCTTAAGTTTTGAAACGAGTTCTGGATCTGGATTCAAAGTGATCTTAGTGCTTTTGCCTCTCCTTAGTTCGTACAATAATTCAGATTATAGATCGCAGATTTTTGCTTCATACTCCAAATGTAAAGGTTCAATATCAACACCTAGGTTATTTTGAATAACTTCAATGTTGTTACCTTTCTATAATTCGCATACTACAGAAAGTAATAACACCTAGGTTATTTATAAATCACAGATCGTGCCCTCATATTCAAAAGATAAGGCCTAAACATTAGCATTTGCATCACTTGTGCTAGCAAAAGAAGTTTTCAAAGCCATATATTCCTTAAATAGTTCTCCGACATCATCAATCAATTAGTTAAAAGCTTGTAACGAATAAGAACTGTTTTAAGCAGAGCTTTTATGCTTGAGTTACTCGAAACATAAGTTTCAGCTTCCTTCAGCTTACTAAAATACGTATCATTATTTTTGAGAAAAATCAGCTTTTGAAAAATCTGATTAAGGTTTTAGCATCTCCAGCTTAATGTTCTTTTGATCCAAACTTATTTTAAGCACTCATTTTTTTTCTTTCAGTTATGTACAAATAAGTTAAAGCTCACCAGAACGATTCTCAATTTTGTCAAAAATTCGAGGTACTTCTCTTAACTTCTTTTTGTTAGATTTGTAAACAACATGTCCTTTAACAATTTTTTTCTATAGCAGAATCAATGAAGTCAAGTAACTCATCTCTATCACAATATCTCATTTGTTCTTACTGACAGGCTCTCCCTTGGGCCGTTGGACTAAACTAAGGGAGAGGTGCGTGCAAATACAATTTATAAAACCTTAACAAATCACTACACTAGTGTAGTGGCAAAAAAAGGGTCGATCCAAAAGGGAGTTTGTACACTTGAGACTCAATACTTGATTTAGGGTGAAAACTAGAGTTTGAAAAGGGATTTTAAACTAAGAACTACAAGGAATTTGAACTAAAAGCTTTGAAAACTAATAGGAGAAGCACCTAGGATCACTAGGTTCTCTAATTTTGCACAACCAATGCCAATCAAATTGATGGATCAACCCAAAACTAGGATCATTGCAATCGTAATCTAGAAATTCAATTGAATTCATTTCTCAAATCCTTCGATCATCCGTAAACATTCTTGAATTTGAATCCCTTCCTCGCCCTCACTTGTTCATGTCAAAGTATATGAAATTAGCTATTCAAACCCATTACCCAATCTCTTGAATTGGTAAACTTGGGATGAACATTCCCTCGCAAAAAATAAACAAGTAACCCCCTAATCTCTGAGTGGAATTGCATTAGAGAACGTAGGAACAACGATGGAGAAATACATCATGGGTTTAGCATGTCACAATCTTTTTGACATTGGTTGCATTATACTAGKGTTCCTAGCTACCTAGGCATGAAAACTTCTCATAAAACATTCCAAAGAAGAAGAAAACAAGAACAAATGAACAAGAAAGCAACATTAAAACCAGAAATTGAAATTGCAAAACTCAAAACTAGGGTATTGAAGAAGAGAAATTAAACAAATGAAAAACATTCACAAAACATGTAAAAACAACAAAGGAAACAAACTAGCAACAATGAAAATAAGAAACAAAGCAAACAAAGGAGACCCCTAAAATTCGTAAATCTAAGTGCTACGAACATTTCTGTAAACATACTCAAAACTGAAATTAAAGGTGAGAATCATACTCTACTCGTTGAGATGATCGATTTTCATATATTATTTTTCAAATTCTATTARGAAACGAGGAAGACACRAGAAAAATAAATTCTTGAATCTAATTAAGTTCTAATGAAGTTTTCTCTCTCCTCTAAACTACTTGAGGAAGAAGATGAAAAATGAAAGAAAACATTTCTGAAAAATAAAATATAACTAAAACTAAACTACTTCTAATTACTAGATTACACTACAATATATGTTTCTCTCTCCTCGCATATCTTTAWATACTACTCTCTCAAACTATTTTTGCTAAATATTACAAGTTTGCCATTACTAAAGTCACATAAGTCAATGCTCGAAAGTGAACTCCATTTTCATACGACCATAACTTTCGATGTAAAGCTTCGTTTGAGGTGTGCCATATACCGTTGCAAAGGCATCGATCTCTAGTTCCCAATGCAATTYGTCGCGCATCAAAATTTCTTATAGATCAAACATTATGAGCAAAACAGTGATGAGTGCGCGTACGAAGCAGCTAAGCAGTTTTTGCAGCAGTGGTGCGGGCGCACAATCCGAGGCGTGAGCCTGGCGCAGGCTCCCCAAAGGTTCTGCCTGCAGCCTAAAAGAGAAGGGTTTTTGCGCGGCCTCGCCGGAGGTTGGCGTGGGTTGCTGCAGTTTTGGTGTCTAACTTCGAACACGCATAACTTCGTGCTCGCTGCTCGGATTGCAACTTAAAATATATCGTTGGAAAGCTCTCGGAGTATACTTTCTAAGCCAAGAAGTTTCACCTGCAAATTAAATGCGTGTGTAAATATATGGCTCGAAGAATATGTCAGGGTACAAGAAACAACACTTAAACGCACAACCCTTCGCAAAATCTAACCATTCCAACTTCTAACTAAGCACCTTACTTGCAAATACATATTATGGAAGGTTGTATCAACACAAAAAACTTGTAATTGAGAGCAATGGGATAGAAATGAGAAGAAAGTGAGCTAAAACCTAAGAAAACCACTATAAACTACAAAAACTCCACAAAACTATACAAAGTGGAAAACTAACCAAAAGGCTAGTGAGATGATGTCAAAAACACACAAAATAACCAAAATAGAAGAGAAATAAGTGGCTAAATTTGACCATTTTTTACCTATAACTTGCATATCTGAATGGTTACCTTTTCCTCGTCGGAATAGCAACTTCCTTCCATGAGACACATATGTCCCTTGCTCCCTGAACTGGTTTGCATCTGGTCAACTTCTCCCTATAGTGCAGTCACACACACACACACTGGGGCTTGATCCTCCTCGCTTTTACCACTTGAATCAAAATGACCACAGGCGGCTAGCATAGTCCTCTTTGTCATCCTCTTCTCCTCTATCCTCCCTTGTCATTCTTTCATGCTGGACAATCATTGATCATGTACCCAGTTTCACCACATTTAAAACAACAGTGCTGGAACTGGTGTTTTTTAAGTTATCTTTGTATTTCCATGACTTACCATTAAATTGAGTTCTAAGGCTTCTTTTAAATCTTCTGGCCATGAGCCCAATCTCATTAAGTTCTTCCTCATTCTCTTCACCCTTCAGTGCTATTCCTYAATTCTTGGTGGTTCTTTCCTACTTTGAGTCCACCAACATCTCATGAGTCATTAATGACTCAATAAGTTATTCCATAAAAAAAGTAGATAAGTCTTTGGCCTCCTGAATAGCAGTAACTTTGGGCATCCATTTACTTGTCCAGCTTCTCATAATTTTCCTAACCAAATCTCCATTAGTGAACTTTTTTTCCAAGAGATTTAAGTTCATTGATAATGGCCATGAAATGAGTAAACGTATCTTTTATATTTGGGAAATTCTATTTGGTAGACCCCAGTTTTTACTGTTTCTACATGGTAAGATTTTTGAAAAATTTTGGAGTTGTTTAAAAACTGGGGTCTACCATATAGAATTTCCCGTGCACATTTTTTTTTCAAAAAGCTTACCATGTAGAAAAAGTAAMAACTGGGGTCTACCATRTASAWTTTYYYTTTATATTTTCATCACAATTCATATCAAAGGTTTCATATTTAGATATTAGGATATCAACCTTAAATCTCCTAACCTTACTAGTACCTGCATATGCCAATTCTAAACTATCCCATATCTCTTTTTTGCAGTAGAGCATGTTAAAATACGGCTTACCTCATTATCAGCAATTCCTTGTTGAGGAAGTGACATGGCCTTTGCATTTTTGTCGAGAGTTGTCAAATTTGTACTTGTGTACTCACTCTCCTTCTTTTCTAATCCATCAGCCTTATCAGCAACATTCCATGGTCCAACCTTAATGATTATCSAACAATCATAGCCCGTGCCAATGATCAAATTCTTCATACAAATCTTCCACTAATGGAATTAGATCCATTGAACTTAGACAACCTTCATCCTCTATATCYATTCGACAAGTCTTGAGTACTCATCACGTCTTCCTTCTCAAGGTGTTACCCTTACAAGAAGTTCACCTCTRATACCAATTAAAAGTGCAAGTGACACTCAAGAAGGGGGTGAATTGAGTGCTAACGAGTGTTGAAAATTTTCTAAATTGGTGAGAACAATTTGGAAAAAGTTTTGTACGCAACATAAATTTAAAGCAATAAATGGACACAAGGATTTAACGAGGTTCAACTTATATTAAGTGTACGTCCGCCACTCACTCAGTCTTTTTATTAATCAATTCAGAATAACAAAAAAGAATACACTCAATCAACCTATGCACCTATSCACAAGTCGATTCCCCAACACCCACCTATAGATGTTCAACCCAACTACTAACTCTAGTAGTTCAAATTAAGCAAATCCTTGATCTACTTCCCCAATAACTTGAACTCACAAGTTGSTTAACTACAATAACTTTTCTCTCGTAAGAAAACAACYTAAAACGCTTAGAATGAGAGTAAAATTGTGCACTATTTGATTAGGGTTTTGCTAGATTTAGACATGAGAGTGAGGGTGAATGCTCTTGCTTCGAATGTTCGATTGTGCAAAAAGCAGTGTCGTGCGTATGTGTGTTAGAAACATTAAATAAGCCTTTAGCTGGAAGTATATGATATTATAAGAATATGTTTTCCATGGTTCTATGGTAAAATTGTCGTAGAAAATATATTCACTAATTTTATTTCAGATAAAATAAAATCAAAATTATTTAAAATATACTCTTGCCATATTCAAAGATCTCACATACTCATGCAACCATTCAATTTTTCAAAACAATTTAAACTGGAAAGAAACTTTCTTAAAATATGGATGCACGCATGTAGTAAACTCTAGCAGACTAGTCTAGCACTATTCCTAAACTATTCCAATCATCCATGTTTACTTGTAGTTGTGGATGACAAGTTTCTTTTCATACATAACTAGCTCATCTCTCATGTTTTCGACCTTTATAGTACATAAAATCCATATACCACTTACAATGCAATCTATACCTAAAACTATTACAACTTTGATCTTGGTCTTCATGCAATCTTATGGACATTACTTCATAAGGCTCATCTTGCTTTCATTGAACTTGAACTTTAAAACCTATGCATAAAAAAGAACATATATGCAATCATATAGTTCAATGTGGTTTGTCATCGTTCAAAACATAAACCAAGGGACTTAGTGATCAGTGCCAAAAAAAGGTCATATTTAGGCACTGATTTCTTCCTTATTTTGGCCAATATGTGTGTTTTYGATATCATTWCATTAGCCTTTTGGTTAGTTTTCCACTTTGCGTAGTTTTATAGAGTTTTGTTGGTTTTTTGTGGTTTTTATAGGGTTTTCACTTGTTTTCTCTTCTTTTCTATTTTTTACACTCAATTACAACTGTTCTAAATGTTTGCAAGTTGCCTAAGTGTGCGCACGCTAGTTTTGAGCCTTGTTACTTGATGGCATGGATTTATTTGCTAAAGTTGAGCCTTAAGGCATTTGAATTTAAACTCTAACATCTTCTTCGAGTCATATATTTCCGCACACTTTGAATTTGCAGGYCAGACTTTTTGCATTGGWAATTAGACTTCGGGAGCTTTCCAACGGTATATTACAAGCTGCAATCCGATCATCGAGCAAGAAGTTGTGGCCGTTTGACATCAAGGAAGTTGAGTAGGTTGGTCACCGGAAAAAGAGGCGCGCACGCGCCTCCTCTGTATGGCCCGCGYCTGCAGACCCTCCACACCATTTTCCAGAACCAAAAACGAGCAAGCGTGCATACCTAGGAGGACCCACGCCCATGCCCACACATCGAGGCGGCCCGCACGTGGGGCACTCGTCTCAAGGACCTCCAGTTGATTTCAAGAACCAAAAAGGAGCGGGCATGCATTACGAGGTTGCCCCGCACCTTGGCCCACGCGTACGGCCCTCGCGTGGGGCTTGCGCATGCAGTCTTCTCCTCTAAATTTCCAAAAAGCTTTTTGAGCGTGCGCGCATCTCAAGTAGGGGCCGCGCCTCGARACCGCCTTCGTCTCACTCCATTTCTTYTGACTTTTTGACGTTTGACCAACGTTTGACTTGACTTTGGAGGAGTAATTGGCACATGTGGAAATTAGTAATGGCATTCTTGTAACATTTATAATCTTTGTAATTGAGTTAGTATATATAGTTTTGGGATAAAAACAAGTAAGAAGTAGTAATAGTTTCAGATTTTGAGAATTACATTTTCAATTTTGTTTTTCTTCCTTTTGTTCATAGCTTAGGAGAGAGAAAGCTTAGTGTTCTCGATTTGGTTTTGCTCTAGAATCTTCAAAACTCAACCATTTCTTGCAAATCTTATATGCTTTCCATCTAAACTTTCGAGGTAAATTGAATTCTTGCATTTATTTCAATTTCATTTACKTTTACTGCATGTTTTTAGTACAATTCGTTTACTAGGTTTTTATGGGTTTTCTWGTTGCTTTCAATCTCAATTTCTCTTGTTGCTAGATAGTTTCCTCTATTGTTTGTGAGCAATATACACTTAGTTTTGTTAAATTTGGTTAAGTTTTGAGCTAGTTCTTGAATACCCTTTTATTGCTTTGTTCTTTCAATGCTTCCTAAGATGACTAGTGAGTAGATTACTTGCTTAAGAGTGTTAGGGAGCCCAACTATAATCTATTAATGCAAAATGATATAAAGATCTCTTTTCAACCAACTTTGCTATTAAAAKTATGGTTTCTCTATCTTGCTTTGTATTGGATGTGGCCACCAAAGGCTTTGAGAGAGAGAGAGAGTTTGCCTTGTTCAACCTTTTCAAAGGATTGGAGGGGTTGTTAGGGTATTGGTATAATCACTTTTTGACTATTTTTTGTGAGAGCTTAAGGGGACTTGGGTTTGAGCAAGTTTTGGGAGTGTTAAATGATTTGGGAAATGATTCCAACCAATTTGCTAMACTAAGATCACAATTACCCTTAATGTTGGATTGAGATCATTAATTTGATTGGCAATATTATCAAATATATAGTTGGGCAAAGTAGTATTCCTAAGTGTTTTTGCATATTTGMTTTCAAAACCCTTGTTTCTAGTTTACTTGTAGCCTTAGCTTTCGAAACAAAAAATTCTAGTTTTAATCCCCCCAAACTTAGTCAATTTGCTTAAGCACTCATTCTCGCCCTTCCTTGTGGATCGACCCTAGACTTGCCCTATACTTGTATAGTCTCAATTTTAGGTTTATAAATATTGTTTGATAGCGCTCCTCTTTGGTTTATTCCAACGACCCCTGGGGGAGTGCACGTCAAATTGGCGCCGTTGCCGGGGAAGGAAAAGTGCTTAAGTTTTTGAAAACATAGTTTGGTTTTTATTGCTTTTCATAAAAAAAATCAAAAACCCAAATACATTTTCGTACTTTACTTGAAGTACATTTTTTTTTACTTTATCAATTACTTTTGAACCTATTGGTTGGTTTGTTCCTAAGAGAAAGTTTGTAGATTTGGTATTCAATGAAAAAATCTTTGAGAAATATGGGAGCCCCTGGCTCATACACATCAGTTGCGGCAATCACAATGCCTACTATAGAAGGGACTTGTTAAATTTGGCTTAACTTGATCAAATTGATTGAGTCAAAGCCATTCTACGGATTGAAAGATGAGAATCCCCATAAACATTTGAAGGATTTTGAGCGCTATTGTGATACTATCATGGAAAGTGGGGTAACTCAAGAGTACATGAAACTCAAATTGTTTSAATTCTCCCTAGCGGGGAGAGCTATGGATTGGCTAGAAAAGGATGTGATGCCRGACTCCTTGACATCATGGGAGGAAGTCACAAAATCCTTCTTGCAATAAAATTTCCCTCACAAAAGGACCGTGGATCTATGAGCTAAGATTCAAGGGTTGAAGCAAATGAGAGATGAAACATTAGGGGAAGCTTGGGAATGTTTCCAAGAGTACCAAAGGGAGTGCCCTCATCATGGTATCCCCAAATGGCTACTCTATCAAACATTCTATATGGGTCTTACCAATGCTTAGAAGATAAGCTTGGATGCCGGAGCGAAAGGTCCTATTATTAATCGAAATGAGGACGAAATTGAGGGAATATTCGAGGATGTGATTGATAACTTGGTGACATGGCGATAAGATGGTGAAACAAAGAAAGGGAAGGTCGATGCACTAGAAAGTGGAGAAGCTCTTGGAAGGCATTAAGTCAATTGTTGAGAAGAGCCTTGGGAAGGATGAAATCTCCTCCTCTCAAGCCCCTCAACCTAATCAAGCCATGAGAGGTAATTCTCAACCATTCTACTGTAATATGCTTAATGACACTATTGCTTGCGAAAATTGTGGTTCTCTAGATCATGATGTCATGGTTGTTATGTTGGTAATGTTGGTAATGTTTCTTATGTTGGATCCGGTCACGAGGGCATGAACTATGGTTATGGCTATGAATAATGTAATTCAATGTATGGATTTGGAGCTTGGACAAATAATGGCTTTGATCCAAACCTCGTTGAAATGGGAGGTGCTCCGAATGCCTACTATGACCCTTAAGGTAGTGGGTTTGGCTCCTATAAGCAAAGCAATTCTATGATGTATGGAATAAACTCTAATGTTGACGCTTATGGTTATGGGAACCAAAGACCACTAGCTCAAGGAAAATTTTGGACATCAAAACCAAGGCTTAAACCAAGGTTTTGCTAACGAAAAACAAGTAACAGGATGTCAAAGTGGCAACGGGCCCCGAATACCCAATACTAGCTACCAAAGAAATGTAGGAGGCCAACGGAATTTTCAAAATGGGCCTCGAAATCCTCAAGTTGSTACTATGATTCCTCCTCCAGGTTTTCAAAGGCCTAGGGGAGTGAATCAAAATACTTTCAACCAACCATACAATCAAGCCAATCCCAATTTCACACTCAAATCGGAGACCGAGATGCTTAGGATCCAATTGAAAATGCTTGAAAACCAATTCTCTCAWATTGCTCAAGCCTATGATGGGCAATCCTTTCAACCTACTCTTCCTAGCCAAGGTTTAAAACCTATGCAAATGAACGCGGTAATGACTAGGAGTGGAAAACCACTGKCTTTGAAGATAATGATGATGAGATAAGTGAACCCTAAATTTTGATAAAAGACCAAGAGAAGAAAACATGTAAAGAACTAAGCGAGACTATTGAGGCAAAAGAAAAAGAAAAAGAGAAAGTGATTGAGAGTAAGGGGAAAGAGAAAGACGAAACCCYAAGTTTGATTGAGGAAGAACCCAAACTCCCCTACCCCCAAAAGTTGACTAGATACAAGCTTGACTTGCAATTTAGCAAATTCCTTGAGATGCTTAAACAAGTCCATATGAATATTCCTTTTACGGAAGAAATGCAACAAATGCCTACCTATTCTAAGTTTCTCAAGGAAATTCTAAATGGTAAAAGATCTTGTGATGTGATTGAAACCGTGACCTTACCAGAACATTGTAGTACAGTCATTTAAAGGACCATCCCTCCTAAGTTGGAGGATCCGGGTAGTTTTTCTATCCCATGTTCTATTAACAATGTTCACTTTGCGAATGCCTTGTGTGATTTAGGGGCCAGTGTGAGCTTGATGCCTTTCTCAATTCATGAGAGGTTACATTTGGGAGATTTGCTCCCGGCTCAAATCACTTTACAATTGGCGGATAGATCCATTAGATTTCGTAGTGGTAAAATCATGGATGTGCCTTTGAGAATGGGAATGCATTTATTCCCTGTCGATTTCATCGTGTTGGAGATCGATGAGGATGAAAATACCCCTATCATTTTGGGACGRCCATTCTTGGCCACGGCCGAAGCATGCATTGATGTAAAGAATGGGAGGATATCTTTCAAGATTGGTAAGGACAAAATCACTTTTGACCTTAACAAGTCTATGAAATATCCTTCTAATCATGTAAATGATGATTTGTTGCGTATCGACACTATTGATAACATTGTTAGTGATATGCAAGATGAATTATTATGTGCTAACAATGCTCTTGGGGATGTTTKGTTTAACAAACCAAAGATAGGTGAGCACTCAACAGAGATAGAGGCCATTGAAAAGGTCCTTGATGACAAAGCAAAGAGCTTGGAGGATAAAAAGTAGAGTTGATGCAAGATAAGTCGGCAAGGGAGGCGGCTTTGGAGTTGTGAAGGACAAAACAAAAGAGGCTCCAAAAGTGGGATGAAACCGCTTCCCTGCACTTTGAGGTATGCATTTTTAGTTCCGGATGAGACCTATCCGGTTATTGTTAATGCATCATTGAGTGATGAATAAGTCACTTCCCTCCTTGATGTGTTACGCAAGCATAACGGGGCTATTGGTTATACAATTAAGGATCTCAAAGGAATTAGCCCTACCTTATGCATGAACAAYATAGACTTGAAGGAAGGAGCAAAACCTTCCACTAAAAGGCAACACAAGTTTAACCCTTCAATGGGAGAGGTTATCAGGAAAGAGATACTCAAGTTGCTTGAGGTTGGGGTTATTTACCCTATTGCAAACTCAAAGTGGGTAGCCTCGGTTCATGTGGTTACTAAAAAGGGTGGAATGACCGTAGTTGAGAATAAAAAGGGTGACCTTGTCTCAACTAAGGTTGTTTTCGGGTGTAGGATGTGCATTTATTATAGAATATTAAATGCCTCCACCAAAATGACCATTTCCCTCTCCCCTTTATTGATCAAATACATGAGAGACTAACCAAACATAGGTACTATTGTTTCTTGGATGTTTACTCGGGTTTCTTTCAAATCCTAGTTAACTCGAGTGAGCAAGAAAAGACAACATTTACATGTGCTTATGGGACGTTTGCTTATGGATGTATGCCTTTTGGTCTTTGTAATGCTCCAGGAACTTTTCAACGTTGCCTGATGAGCATATTTGGAGATATATATGATCGAAGGCGACATGGATGTCTTCATGGATGACATTTCGGTGGGAGGAAGCTCTTACGAGGATTGTTTGAAAAATTTGGGGAAATGTTTGGAGAGGTGTGAAAAGGCAAATTTGGTGTTGAATCGGGAGAAATGCCATTTCATGGTAGAGGATAGAATAGTTCTTGGGCATAAAATTTCTCACAATGGGATTGAGGTTGATAAAGCCAAAGTTGAAGTGATGACTTCCAAAAAATGTGAGAGGCATAAGCAAGGTCCTTCCTATAGGTGATTCATCAAGGATTTCTCTCAAATTGCCAAGCCACTCAATGCTCTTCTCCATAAAGATTCCGTGTTCAAATTTAATGCAGAGTGCTTGCAAGCTTTCAATCTTCTCATGAAAGCCCTCATTTCACCACCATTAGTCCAAGCACTGGATTGGACTCTACCATTCGAGTTGATGTGTGATGCTAGAAATGGGGGTAATCGGGGCGGTACTAGGGTAAAGGAAGGATAAGAAGTTGTATATGATTTACTACATGTCCAAGACATTGAATGATGCTTAAAAGAATTACACAACAACGGAAAAGGAATTCTTAGTTGTAGATACCTACATTTCTCCCTAGCCCAACACGTCTAATGATAAGACATCCATTGCAACACACAAGTCAAATCGAGAGATTTAGGACCCTAACAGGCCCTAAAAAAGGCAAGTTCCCTTACACCGAGCACCTTTTCCAGGCATTTAGCATCACAAAAAGTATGTTTCAGGATTTTGAAATAATTAATTAAATTATCAAAACAGATCCAAAATTCAAGAAATTTTAGCACAAAATACTACATTTCACAAGGAATTATTACGTATTATTTCCATAATTTTTCGATTTATGGTTTAATATTTACGAATTTCTTAAGCAAAATACAAAATCGAGCGAAACGAAGCTTCCGGAACATTCTTTGGTCGTGGCTTACTCCCCAAGGATGTTTACATTCATACCCTAGCTAGCTTCTAATGCACGCTTGAGCATCGGTTTAGGTAGAAATAAATTTTTACCAAAAACAAAACCGACAAAATAAGCTAAAGTAGGCAAGCTTGGACTAGAAAAAGGAGGAAAAATTTGGGCGTAATTACGCCCAAAACCCCTCCTTATTTGGTCCTTGCCTATAAATACAACACCCCCCATGGCCATTTGAGAGACTTTACGACCCGTATATGCACTTACTTCCCTCTCTCTCTCACACATCCATACTGCTCCTCTTCCACATACATACTCTCTCATACTCTCTCATAGACACATAAACACACTCAAATACATTCAAAACACACTCTTTTGCATTAAATCTTGGAAGTTCTAAGGGTTCTAAGGCTCGAAAAGGGTTCCTAAGGGTCCGAAGCTACGTCCTTGGTCTTCGACATCGTGTTGCGAGGTAGGTTTGAGGCCAACGTCTCAATTCTAAACACCCTTTTGCATGCTTGATTAGAAATTTGACTTTCTATGTAAATTTGCATGTAATATTCCAAATACAAACTTGGCAATTCAAATTAAAAGCAACCGTACGGCATAATTTTCAATTCCTYGCACGAGTGCTTGCATGCTTGTCTCACACCCAYAATATGCTTTAACAAAGATCGGCAAATTTCGTGTTCTCATGCCTAATAAGACAACTATGGACAACCGGTACTAGGCTCTTGGAATACGAAATTAAAAACACATGCCATAACAAACTAGACACTATTTGCATAGTATTTTGTTAAACAACCAGCCTAGTAACTTTGCATGTTTAGGGTTTAAAACGGAAACATGTTTGTTGTTGTCTTTTGGACAATGAACTCGCAATAACTGAGTACATGTCACTAGACGCGGGGGGGGGGGGGGGGGGGGGAGGGGGGGGGGGGGGGGGGGCGTTGTGCACTACTTTGCCCTTACCCTTGTCCCCTAATGCAGAGTTGGTGCATGACGTAACATGGACTCCTTCCCCTATGTAGATCATTGGCTTCCCGAGTCGCTCAGATAGAGAAATCTAACACCCAGGTCCTCAAAATTCTTGAGGAAGTAATCCATGGCATCCTTAAGCACTATGTAGATCGGGTTCTGTCCGAAGGAGAAATGGCTTCTTCAAACAAAAGTTTGCAAGGATCAATTGGAGAGAATGACACTGAACCAAAGACAACAACCAATATGGTTGAGGTCATCGCTTCTCACATCAACAAAGCAATGAAGAGGATCGATAATTCTTTTAAAAGAAAAACTATGGTGAAGGCATCTACAATTCACAACAAGCGCAAATACACTAAGCCAGGCATGCCCTATGCCCATGCCCTTGAGCACCTCAAGGCGATTGGCTTCATTACTCCAAAAGGCCCTACTTTTCATCCTCCTTTGGGAAAAGGCCTCCTAAATGGAGCATAGATAAGTTTTGCAAGTACCAYAGAGGATATGGCCATGACATTGAAGAATGTCATATATTGAGGAAAGCACTCCAAGACTTGATAGACAATGGTCGTCTCCCCTTTCCTCTCAAAGGCTCTAAATAATATGCCCAGGTGACCGTGTTAGAAAGAGATGAGGATTCCTTCGATCCTACCGCTCTCATTGCACCAATGAGACAATCATTTCCACAACTGGTCATACTGCACCTCATCCATCACGTTGATGGCATATGGGATAGTGATGACGAAAATGTTTACTTAAACGGGGGTGTTCAAACTACTCTCACCAGTACCTTCCAGGAAGAAAACGCAGTCTTTGAAGCCCTCTATGGTCCAGCACCTTCCCCCAAGTCTGAGGAGGTTCRGGTTCTCACTAGGTTGGGCCGACTCAACACATCTTCTGACCCGCCAAATGCTCAAGTCACACAGCATCCGCCTCCTCCTCCATAGGAAGAGAATCTCATCATCAAACAGTTGAAGATGATAAAGGCAGATGTGAACATATGGCAACTCATAGTGGCTTCCAAGAGTCATCGCGATGCACTTCTCCATGCACTAACTCAAATGAATGTGCCTAATGACAATACTCCCGAGGCAATGGTGGGATTAGTCATGCGAGATTCTTATGCTCCCTCCATCACCTTTTCAGAAGAGATCTCCCAATGGAAGGCAGCGATCATACCAAAGCTCTCTATATTAATATCGTTTGCAATAATCTTCACGTGCCTACCACATTAGCTAACAACGGCTCCRCAATCAACGTCTATCCACTAAGGACCGCACAGAAGCTAGGTATCTCTCAAAATAAAATGAAACCTCACAATCTATCTATTCGGGCCTATGACAACAGCAAGAGGGATACTCTAGGCACAGTATAGCTCAACATTACTATAAGACGGGTTGAAAGAAGAGTTCGATTCCATGTGATTGACATCAAGCCAACTTTCAACTTGCTACTAAGACGACCATGGCTTCACGAGCTAGGAGCTGTCCCTTCCACACTCCACCAAAAGGTGAAATTCATTTTGGAAGGTGAGCCCATCACCATCGATACATCTCCCATGAGAATTGAAGCAATCGAGTAACACATAATCCATGTCGAGCATGATGAGAACGATGAAGATTTATGGGGTTTTACCATAGCAGTATTAGAAGAAGACAAGGTCCCTTTTGACTTCCATTCACATTCCAACTTGGTGGTCAATGCACTCCTACGAGACAAGGGGCACTTCCTCGGGATGACACTCGGATTGCGCAAAGCAAAAACAACTCTCTTTTGAGAATCCATACCGAAGAATGACAGGTTCGGTTTGGGATGCATTCCTTCCTACAAAAAGTGTTTGGAGTTTGTACGCAACAAAGTTTCTAAGAAGAAGGACGAATGCAACATAACTCTCGATCCATACCACTCACTCTCTATGGACAGTTAATCAAAGATGGGGATGAGTTACCGTACTACGAATTCCTAGAGCACTTCATAAGAACGGATGGCAACAGATATCCAGGACTTGATATTTTCAATGACTGCAACTTTGTAGACAAGGATCCTGTCCCCACAAGCAAGACATCTGCCCTAGATGGCCTCGAAGCACAAGGTCTGGGACTCTTATTTGGCCTAGAAACCACCCCTCCAACTGAACAAGAGGTTTTCATGACAATGACCAAAGAAGCATTCAACCCCACTACTCTCATCACGCCAATCAAAGGCTTGGTTCACGGTTGGCGCAAAACCATGAAGATAACTAMTCTAGGAGGCAAGGTCATCAAGTGCACCATGGGCGAAGGACTAATGTTCGAGGATTCTAAATCTGAGACTGAGTCTGAGTCTAGGGTCGTAGAAGCTAGGATGGCTAGTCCTATGGAGTGTCCTCTTGAGTTTGTCAAGGAGCCTAGTATCCCCCCTTCCATTATCAAACAAGTCTCTTTGGTGACAAACTTATCTGCACTCTCTTCAGAATTTAATACCATGCTCCTTTCTGCTTACTCTTCTTTTCCTTCTTATGATTGCTTTAATTCACTACTCGCAAATAAACAAAACAACAATAAGTTAATAAAGGCAATGGAAGAGCATGAAAAGAAAACTTTCRTCATCAAGCAAACGGAAAAGGACATCTCTGACATAGACACGCCGCAGGAGATACAGATTGGTCTAACACTAAATCCGCAAGAAAGGGATGAACTGGTTACAACACTAAAAGAATTTCGGGATGTTTTTGCTTAGTYCTATGAAGACATGCCAGGGATTGATCCATACATCACATAGCACAGAATTCCGCTCATAGATGGTGCTAGGCCAGTCAAACAAAAGTTCTGACGCATGAAATCGGATGTTGCCCTTAACATTCGGCAGGAAGTCATCAAACAACACAATGCAGGCTTCATTAGGGTCGTCAATTACCCTCAATGGATAGCAAATATGGTTCCAGTACCTAAGAAAGATGGACGGTTTCGAATGTGTGTAGATTTTTGTGACTTAAACAAAGCAAGTCCAAAGGACGGCTTCCCTCGACCACACATAGACRTTCTCGTAGACAACACAACAGATCATGCCTTGCTCTCATTCATGGATGGGTATGCGGGGTACAACCAAGTCAAAATGGCCGAAGAAGACATGGAAAAGACAATCTTCACCACCCTATGGGAGGGCTATATTGCTACACTATGATGTATTTTGGTCTCATAAATGCAGGCGCCACATACCAACGAGCTGCCACTTCTCTGCTTCATGACATGATACACAAAGAAGTAGAGGTCTATGTTGACGATATGATCGTCAAGTCACACTACGCCAGATTTAGCTTTTTACAAAAATGCTTTAATTAATATGTTTTTAAAGCGTTTTTAAAAAAAACGCTGTAATTTCATAGTTATTAAAAGCGATTTTTAAATAAACGTTTTTATTACGTTAAAAAGACAACGTTTTACAAAAACGCTTTTAATAATGAGCTTTCAATTCAATAGAATTTTAGATTTTTTTCCTAAATTAAAAAAAATTAGATTTAAAGCTTTTTTTTCCTATGTTCTCTCATCCTCACAACTTGCTCGATCAAACGACTCGCATGCAAGTTGTTCTCTTAAACTCACCATCTCACTTCAAAATCACCTCAAACCATCACTCAATTTCATCAAAATCATACCAAAAACCACTTGAAAAGCTGTTCAAAAACCCCAAAATACACAAAAATTCTGAAGTTTTCGAAGAACCCTAAAAATTGGGGGTTTTGATTTCCATGCTTATTTGTCTGATTTGATGGTTCAATAAGCTTTCATAGAGGTTCAATCAGGGATTTCTAACAACTTTCTTGCAATTTAGAGCCTTGAATCGTCAATTTGGGTAGTTTCATTGTCATTCACGATCCTCACTCAAATCCTCGTTTCCTATTGTTGCTAGCTGCTGCCACGACGTGCAGCGGCCACCTCAGATGACGGATACGTCGAAAAACCCACGCTTATTCCTGCTAGACGCTGCGACACTAATCGCTCACTCTCTCTCGCCCTAATTCGCTGCTTTTTCGCATGTGAGTGTCTCTTCTTCTTTTTTTTGAAGTGGGTTAATTTGGTTGAATTATGACTTGAATTAATGTTTGAATTTGGGCTCATATTGTGTTTTAATTAGGGCTCGAATTCTTGATATCAACTTGTTTTTGTATTTTTATTTTTTTTGTTTGTTTCATGTTTCAATTTTCTGTCGAATTTTGTTTGATATTCTTTACCTTATCTTTGTTTCAAAATTAGGACRAACAAACTTGCCAAAAATCAAAAATCGAGCAAAATAGGCCAGTTTCTGGGCATAGTTGAGCCAAGCCTAGGCGTAATTACGCCAAGTTTTGGCCTGTTTTGGCCGATTTTGCTACTTTTGCATGCTCCCATGTACTTTGGCACGCAGTTCTTCGTCCAACCTAGGTCCTTCCCTACATTTTCAAGGAGGAATGAGTTGACATTCGCCTCAACGACGCAAYGCAACATACGCAAGAACACAAGATGATCAACATCGTGTTAGAAGTTCCAATACATGCATTGCATATAATTAGCAAGTTGGCTTTTGCAAGTCGTAGTCAAAGCTCGGCATTACAAAATGAGTTGTGTCTAGAGTCATACACAAGGCTAGGAATATTTACACAAATACTCGAGTCTAAGCTAGAGTTGAGTCAAGTCAAGTCATGTCAAGCAAAAGTCAACAAATTAGTCCAAATAGATCTAAGCTAAGTCCTAAAATCAACCAATGCAAAGCTAGGATCACCCCTCTTCCTTATAGGTGGTAGGTACATCTATTGCTCGAGGCACGTCGAAAAGCCAAGTGAAGATAGCACTTATAAAGCAGACTCGTCCAACAACTCGTTAGAGAAAGAAACTATAGAAGGGGTACCTGGTACTATGAACAGAGTCGAAGGTCTAGGCTGAGAACGAGAAGTCGAMGCGCCGCTCGTGAACCTTCTGCCCGACAWGGTCAAAGTCCTGCCCTGGTTGGAAACTGGTCTCATCCACACATCGACGTCGTCGTCAGCATTCCTAATCGTCGCCCTGACGAACCTGGAAAAGGATTTTCAAATCAAAAATGGGTTCTTGACCCTGCAAAGATTGAAATTACAAGATTTGGTGCACTTACCATAAAAGTATCTCCAAGCATCTATCATTCCTAGTAGCCTCACGATGCCTGTCCGAGGCATCTATTTCACAAGTCAAGAAAGTCAGCACATGAGTGAATATTGGCATGGAAGGACAACATCAAACAAATAAAGCGTCCCCTACTTGGCCAACTCTAGGGGGCATCGAGTTCTGAGCGTGTCTAGCACCTAAAGGGGAAGGATCAATAAACTCGYCCGAGCCAGGACGGATGCTCAAGTCAACAAAGGGGATCTCTTTGAGGTCGTAGTCAGGCTACACAAGCCAAGCTAAAGTTTGTGCACAACTAACGGAAAACTAATGAAAAGAAAAGGTGTTGATAAACAAGACTCATACCTTGGCAACTAGCTCAACTCGAGGGGTTAGCCGCTCTTCGATAAAGTGCTCGTAGGCATCCTGACCCCTAGGACCTAGCAATAGCTGGTACTCCACTGCCTCACCATGGCTCAAGTCGTTATACAATGCTGTAACTAGTAGATCCTCATCCATCTTGGTGTTTGGAGGAACATGAGGCACTACAGGCTAAGAACAACTATGCTACCTCACCACATGCTCACCAAGGTACCAAACAGGCCCTTGAGGCCCCCATAAGATGCATCGCCTTTTGGCAAGCTCGACCCTAAGCAGGCAAAATGGGCCCAAAAGTCATCAAATCACTACAAAAATACACCTACAAAGCTACGACAAGCCGTAAGCGAATGCAAATTAACACAAAGTCATAGCCACGATCAAACGAAGGTCGAAAGCAGATCAAAGTCAAGATACAYATTCCCTAGTCGAAGTTGCATAATCCTCATAAATGCCAAGCGTTAGCCCGACTATGTTATACGCAACGCAAGCACCAACAAAAAGACATTGCTATACGCAATCGTGGCTATATGTGATGTTACCTCCATTTTAGTTCTCCGTGACCACTAGCCGAGATGGGATAAATGAGCTCAAGCACGCATCTACAAAAAGACAATCATATACGCATTCGTGGATATACGAGACGTTACCCTCATATTCATATTCCCGRATGACTAGGGAAGWTGTGATAAAGCAGATCAGAGCAAGCATCAGCAAAAAGACAATGTTGTACGCGATGTTACCTCCATTTTAGTTCTTCCTAACGACTAGCCGAGATGGGATAAAGTAGATCAAGCACGCACCAGCAAAAAGACATTCGCTATACGCGATCGTGGCTATACACAACGTTATCATCATATTAATCTTCCCGGACGACTTGCCGAGATGGGATAAAGTAGATCAAGCACGCATCTACAAAAAGACATTGTTGTACGCAATCGTGGCTATACGCGACGTTATCATCATATTAACCTTCCCGGACGACTAGTCGAGATGGGATAAAACTTATCAAAGCAGGCATCAGCAAAAAGACATTCGTTATACACGTGACTATACGCAGCGTTATCATCATATTAATCTTCCCGRACGACTAGCCGAGATGGGAAAAAGACATTCGCTATATGCAATCGTGGCTATACGCGATGTTATCATCATATTAATCTTCCCGGATGACTACCCGAGATGGGATAAAACATATCAGAGCAGGCATCAGCAAAAAGACATTTGCTATACGCGATTGTGGCTATACGCGGCGTTATCATCATATTAATCTTCCCGGACGACTAGCCGAGATGGGATAAAGAAGATCAAGCAAGCACCAGGTCCAAACGGAGGCATCGATACGGACGTTCACAATATTTTCCCCAAACAAGTCCAAATGGAGGCATCGATACGGACACCATTTCATCTTCCCTAGAAAGTCCAAACGGAGGCATCGTTACAGACACCGCAACAATTCCCCATGAAGTGCTAACGGAGGCGTCGAAGTGGATATCGAGATAGAAATCCCCCAGGAAGTCCAAACAGAAACATMGAGGCAGACAACCAGTTAGAAAAATACACTGGTGGAGTCAGAACCATAGGTGAAGACACTATMAACTCTCACAAAAATCCCTTGTGGAATCAGAACCATAGTTGCAAACACAATCAGTACTCACAAGAACTGCCAGTTGAAACAGAAATAWAGGCAAAAGCACGAATCACCGGTGGAATTAGAACCATAGGTGAAGATACTCACAAAAATCCCAATGGAATCAGAAACATAGGTGGAAATACAATCAATACTCGCAAGAACCGCCAATTGAATCAGAACCATAGGCAAAAGCACGGAATCACTGGTGGAATCAGAAACATAGGTGAAGATCCTCCCAAAATTCACCGGTGGAATCAGAACCATAGGTGGAGCCACAGCCAATCCCCGGTGGAATCAGAACCATAGGTGGAAGCAGATCAACACATAAGCTCCCCAATGGAATCAGAATCATAGGTGGAACCGCAATCAAGCAATAACAATCGCAGGTGCAAGTAAAACTAACACATTTGTTTTGCAGGTACCGGGTACTTTGGCTTTCGTTTTACGAGTTTTTCCTCTCTAGAAACTCAGCTAAAGTGACAGGTTCTTTAGATACCTACATTTGTCCCTAGCCCGAGACGGCCAAGGATAAGATACCCCTTGTATCACACAGGTCAAATTGAGAGAGTGAGGACCTTGACAGGCCCTAAAAAAGGCAAGTTCCCTTACACCGAGCACCTTGCCCAGGAATTTTTTTAGATATTTTCAAGATTTTACTGAATTATTCTAAGTGTTTTGCGTTTTTTGGAGTTTCCGTCAATTTAATTAAATTTGCAATAATTAATTAAATTATCAAAACAGCTCCAAAATTCATGAAGTTTTAACACAAAATACTAAATTTCACAAGGAATATTTACGTATTTTTCATATTTTTTCGATTTATGGTTTAATATTTACAAATTTCTTCAGAAAAACACAAAATCGAGCGAAACGGAAGCTTCTAGAACCATCCTTTGTCGTGGCTTGCTCCCCAAGGATGTCCACATTCATCCCCTAGCTTCTCACGCATGCTTGAGCATCGGTTAAGGTAGAAAAATCAATTTTTACCAAAAACAAAACTGACAAAATAAGCTAAACTAGGCAAGTTTGGACCAGAATACGGAGGAAAAACCTGGGCGTAATTACACCCAGTTTTGGGTGTAATTACGCCCAAAATCCTTCGTTTTTTGGTCCTTGCCTATAAATACAACACCCCCCACGACCATGTGAGAAACTTTATGACCCATATATGCACTTGTTTTCCTCTCTCTCACGCATCCATACTACTCCTCTTTCACATACATACTCTCTCATACACACATAAACACACTCAAATACATTCAAAACACACTCTTTTTCATTAGATCTAAGAGGTTCTAAGGCTTGACAAGAGTTCCTAAGGGTCCGAAGCTACGTCCTTGGTCTTCGACATCATGTTACGAGGTTTGTTTGAGGCCAATGTCTCAATTCTCAACACCCTTTTGCATGCTTGATTAGAAATTTGACTTTTTATGTAAATTTGCATGTAATATTGACTAATAACAACTAGGCAATTCAAATTAAAAGCAACCTTAAGGCATAATTTTAAATTCCTCACACAAGTGCTTGCATGCTTGTCGCACACCCATAATATGCTTTAACAAAGACCGRCAAATTTTGTGTTCTCACGCCTTATAAGACAACTATGGACAACTGGTATTTGGCTCTTGGAATACGGAATTAACAAAACATGCCACAACAAACTAGACACTATTTGCATAGTATTCTGTTAAACAACCCRCCTAGTAACTTTGCATGTTTAGGGCTTAAAACAGAAACATGTTTGTTGTTGTCTTTTGGACAATGAACTCGCAATAACTGAGTAGAGGCCGCTAGATGTAGGAGGGGGGGTGTTGTGCACTACTTCTCCCTTACCCTTGTCCCCTAATCCAAAGCAGGTGCACAACCTCACATGGAGTCCTTCGCCTTACTTTATGCAATTATAAGCAAGGCTTAAATCGGGTTTCATAGTTTCCCGAAAGAAGTGCGGTGGCGACTTCCTTTACTTATTTCCAGTATAAACACGCAACWCCAGGCATACTCACAATATGCAAAAGGCAAGAATTCCATTCTAGCAAATAAACAGAGCCGCCCTTAAATTGTACCCCCTAGAGTAGAGGGACCAGACCTGGTCCGCCCCGTTGGCGCCCCGGCACCTGTACATTTGCGGTGGTACATGCCTTTGAGAAATTTCGGGATAATTTTATTGTCTCCAAAATCATTGTTTATACCGACCATGSGGTAATTCGGTAGTTGATCAACAAGAAAGATGCTAAACCAAGATTGATCCGACGGGGGATGATCGTACAAGAGTTTGTTGTGGAGATACGGGATAAAAGAAGAGCCGAAAATCATGTGGCGAACCATCATTCTAGACTTCAATGAGAAGGATATGACTTGGATGACCTCCTTATTGGTGATGAGTTGAAAGGAGAGATGTTCTATGCTTTAAATTCCAATGATGACAAGCTTTTGTGGTATGTGGACATTGTCAACTACCTTGCAACGATGATCATCCCTCCGGAGTACTCAAGGAATATGAGAAGAAAAATCCAAAGGGAGGCAAGGTACTACATTTGGGATGACCCAATTTTTCTCAAACGAGGAGTGGACAAGCTCATTAGGAGATGTGTGCCGGAGGAAGAGATAAACGGAATCCTTGACATATGCCATTCGGGACCTAGCGGAGGACATTTAGGGCTGGACAAGACGGCTAGGAAACTGTTGGCTTTGAGGTTTTGGTGGCCCCACATCTTTCATGATGCTTGGAAGTATGTGACCACTTGTGATAGGTGCCAAAGAACCGGGAATATCTCAAAAAGAGATGAAATGCTCCAAAATGCCATCCTAGAGCTTGAGGTTTTTGATGTGTGGGGCATCAACTTAATGGGCCCTTTTCCCTCTTCAAGGGGAAATCAATACATTTTAGTGGCCGTCGACTACATTTCGAAGTGGGTGGAGGCAATTGCTTCACCCACTAATGATCACAAGGTGGCCATGAGGATGTTCCAAAAGATTATATTCCCAAGGTTCGGAGTTCTTAAGGCGGTCATTAGTGATGGTGGCTCCCATTTTGCTCATAGTGCTTTTCGATCCCTACTCAAGAAGCAAGGGGTGAATAAGAAGGTTGATCTAGCATATCACCCTCAAACAAGTGGCCAAGTTGAAGTCTCAAATTGCCAAATCAAGATCATTCTCGAGAAGACGGTCTCTAGGTATCGCAAAGATTGGTCGRACAAGTTGGATGATGCCTTGTGGGAATATAGGACCGCATTCAATACCCTAATTGGTAGCACACCATATAAGCTTGTCTATGGCAAGGCATGCCATTTGCCGGCCGAAATTGAACATAAGTCTCAATGGGCAATCTAAATAATCAATTTTGATTTGGCAAGTGTAGGGGAAAAGAGACTTTTGGATCTTCATGAACTAGATGAGCTCTAGTTGATGCTTAATTGTGCTAGTGCGTACAAGGCAAGAACTAAGGAATGGCACAATATGAAGATCAACAAGAAAGAGTTCCTTCCCGGCAATAAGACCTCAAGATGGTCCGGTCCTTTTGAGGTCAAAGAGGTGCATCCACTTGGGGTGATTGAGCTCTGGAATAAGGAGCATAACACCTCATTCAAAGTCAATGGGCATCGTCTCAAGCCCTACTATGAAGATCGAGCTTTCCAAAGGATCCTTGAGTTTCATGTATTTGATCCTCCCTAAGGGGAGCTTGCATCAAGCTAGTGACGTTAAAGAAGTGCTTCCGTGTGGCACCCCGAGGGCTTAGGCCTATCTTTATCCTTTTTCTTTCTTTTACTTTTGTTTGAGTGCGTGCTTGTAGCTTTGTGTCCTTTGTTTTTACTTTTCGTGTGCTTGTTTGTGTTTTGGACTAGCCACTTGGCTAGTGTTTTGCTCAAGATTTCGGTCTTTGAAGCTTGTATTTTGGAGTTGGAGGCTTTGTACATGTAAGCTCATTGAGCTTTGTATTTTATATTTGCTATTTTCTTTTTAACCCCCCCCCCTCCCTCCCTCTTCGCTTTAAACTCCGAGACGGAGTTCCGTTCTTGTTGGGGGGAGGCATTTGCCTTTCTAGGGCCTTTCTTTTGGAGTCGCAAGCTAAGATGTGAGCCCGGTTTTGGGGTTGTTATGCTTATAATGGTTTGGATACGGCTTTGTAAGTTTCCTCTAATTCCATCTCTTTATTTATTGTAATTTATGTGGTTCGATTCTAGGATTTTTCTTTTACATTTGGGATTATGTGCTTGCGGCGTCGTAGGGGTTGTCCCTACGATGATTTTACTTTATTTTTTTTGCACGGCGGTTGTTGGATTCCCCCTTGAGGTTTACTTGTAGTGTCATTGACTTCGGTCAAATTGATTTGGAGTAGATCAGGGGATGATAAGGATTGTAGTGTAAATCGTATCTTCAAGTTTTTCCTAGGATTTTCCTATTTATTGTTGTGCTTGTATATATGTGTTGTTTGCTTTTGAGGTTTTAGGTACAAAGTTGAAAAATAACAAACAAATCGAAAAATGAAAAACGACCATTTTTCCTTTATTTTTCCTTTTTGTTTTCTTTCTTTTTGGCTTTCAAGGCAAAGTGATAAATYATGTTTTGTGTAATGGATATGGATATTGGATGGGATTTGAGTTATAAGAAACTCGTTTTTCTCCCAATCAAGAGGCTTGCGAGGTCTAAAATTTTCAAAATCACTAATCTTTTCAAAATCCAAGTCATGAAGTTCTCTTCTTAGGAATCTATTTTATTGGCATGCTTTACAAGCAAGCCATGAGATACTTTCACCTTGTTGAGCTTTCTAGCCAAGCCGGGCACAGCTTGGTAAATGATAGAAAACCTAGTTTGGCAATTTTTGTTTATATATTGAGACCTTGTGAGTTGTGTGAATTCTTTTAGAGCCAAGTAGGCACATATAAGTCAAAATTCCACAAAAATTAAGTGTTTGCACTAGACTCCTTCCTTAACAATTTGTTTGTGACTTTCAGAGATCTAGACCGAACTGCTTGAGGAGTGATAAGGCATTCACTTCAGGTTTTGGGTTCAACTTGTTTTTCCCTTTTTTATTTACCTTTTTTATTTCTTTTTCCACATACGTATTTGGGAACAAATTTTGGGTTTTTCGTTTACCTTTGGCACCCCTTTGAGCTTTCCTATCCTTGTTAGCCACATTACGTACCTCTTAGCCAAATTTTCACAGTGAAGTGTGGTTTTTGAGTTTGTATAGGCTAAGTGTGTAAAGCCTCAAAGTGTTGTAAAGTGTGTAAGTTAAATGTATTAGTATTGCAAAGTTTATTCCCAAGTGCATGATAAAAAGAAAACAAAGGAAAAAAATCCAAAAATATGCACAAAAATGGAAAATAATTCAAGTGTAGCAAGTTGTATGGGAGAAAGCAAGTGTGCTATAAACTTGCCTCCCAAGTGTGTGAGTGATGTGAATTGGGGCACTTCAATCCCCAAAGTTAGGTTTGATGTTTGGGTAAACTTCACTTGTGTAGGTATACCACCACAAGCCAAATACTTTTTTCCTCACCCAACCCTTAGCCTATACGCTACAACCCGGAAAGACCTTTGACTTTAGGAATTGAGTCACAAATGGTGGAGGGAGTCACAAATCTTCATTTTGGATGTCTAGTGCAATGTACTTTAACCTCTTAATATCTCTCTAAGCTATTCTTTGAGCTCTTTCTTTGAGATATGTGTCGTCACCGACCTTGGTTATCTTGAAGACAAGGAGGGTCGCTTTGGAGAGAGGAAGAGAGTGGAATGACTTGATTTATTGTAAGCTTTGAAAGTTGCACACAATTCGTGATATCTATTTGACTCTTGCTTGACTTCTAGTTGGGGGAACATCCTTAATACTTATTAGCGTCCCCAAAAGTCCAAGAAATCCTATCCAAGGCACATGTTGTTTTTCTATCCACATTTTTCTTTTTCTTTTTGTTTTTTCACTTATGTTCCTTGTGTTTTTGAAAACCTTTGCCTTGATTTCTTCTTATTTATGAAGTTATGGGTCTTCTCTTTGGAAACCCTCACGATACCTTCTTTGTCCTTCTTAGCGATTTGAGGGTTTAAAGGGCTTGTCACTAGTTACTAAAACTGACCGTGATTCCTACGAAAGTGAGTTAGTGTATAGTTTTCTTCTTTACTTTCTTTCCTTTTTGTTTCACTTTGCTCAAGGACGCGCAAAGATCCTAGTTGGGGGGAGTTGATAAGTGCCAMAAATGGTCACATTTAGGCACTTTATTTCTTCCTTATTTTGGCCAATATGTGTGTTTTCGATATCATTTCACTAGCATGTTGCTTAGTTTTCTACTTTTGTATAGTTTTGTTGGATTTTAGTGGTTTTTATAGGTTTATAACTTATTTTCTCTTCTTTTCTAATCWTTTACACTCAATTACAAGTGTAATGAATGTTTGCAAGTTGTTACTTGATGGCGTGGTTTTATTTGCTAAAGTTCAGCCTTAAGGCKTTAGAACTTATACTCTAACATTCTCTTCAAGCCATATCTTTCTGCTAACTTTGAATTTGCAGGTGAGACATTTTTCATTGTAAATTAGACTTCGAGAGCTTTCCAATGTTATATTACAAGCTGCAATCCGATCAACGAGCGAGAAGTTATGGTCGTTTGAAGTCAAGGCAGTTGAGCAAGTTAGCCAGAGGCAAAAGAGGTTCGCACGCGCCTCCTCAGTATGGCCCGCGTCTGCAGACCCTCCACTCCATTTTCTAAAACCAAAAAACGAGCGGGCGCGCATACCTATGAGGGCCCGCTCATTGAGGCGGCCCACGCCTCTAGCCCGCGTGTGGGGCCCACGCCTACAGGACCTCCAGYTGATTTCTAGAATCAAAAAGGAGCGGGCGCCTGCAGACTTCTCCTCCAAATTTTTAGAAGGCATTTTGAGCGTGCGTGCATCTCGAGGAGGGCTCGCACCTCAAGATCGCCCGCATGTACAGCCCGTGCATGGCCCGCGCCTGCGTGTCACTCTATTTCGGCTGACTTTTTGAAGTTTGACCAACGTTTGACTTGACTTTGGAGGAGTAATTAGCATATGTGGAAATTMGTAATTGCATTCTTTYAATATTTATAAGTTTTGTAATTGAGTTAGTATATATAGTTTTAGGAGACAAACAAGTAAGAAGTAGTAAGATAGTAATAGAATAGATTTAGAATTACGTTTTCAGATTTTTGAGAATTTCATTTTCCATCTTCATCTTCTTTCTTTTGTTCATAGCTTAGGAGAGAGAAAACTTAGTATTCTTGAATTGTTTTTGCTCTAAAATCTTCAAAACTCAACCATTTCATGCAAATCTTATATGCTTTCCATCTAATTATTCGAGGTAAATTCAATTCTTGCATTTTTTTAAAAACATTTCATTTACGCTTACTGCATGTTTTTAGTACAATTCGTTTTCTAGGTTTTTATGGGTTTTCTTGTTGCTTTCAATTTCAATTTCTCTTGTTRCTAGATAGTTTCCCCTATTGTTTGTGAGTAATTTGTACTTAGTTTTGTTAAGTTTGGTTAAGTTTTGAGCTAGTTCTTGAATACCTATTTATTGCTTTGATTTTGTTGTTTTCATGGAAAATTTCATGTTTTACTTGTCGCTTTTGTTGTTTCAATGCTTCCTAAGATGACTAGTAAGTAGATTACTTGATTAGGAGTGCTAGGGAGCCCAAATATAATCTATTAATGCCAAAATGATATAAAAATCTCTTTTCAACCATCTTTGCTATTAAAATTGTGGTTTCTCTATCTTGCTTTGTTTTGGATTTGGCCACACAAGGCTTTGAGGGAGAGAGAGAGAGAGTTTGCCTTGTTCAACCTTTGCAAGGGATTGGAAGGGTTGTTTAGGGTATTGGTTTAATCACTTTTTGACTATTTCTTGTGAGAGCTTAAGGGGACTTGGGTTTAAGCAAGTTTTGGGAGTGTTGGATGATTTGGGAAATGATTCCAACCAATTTGATAAACTAAGATCACAATTACCCCTAATGTTGGATTGAGGTCATTAATTTGATTGGTATAATTACCTATTATATAGTTGGGCAAACTAGTATTCATAAGTGTTTTTGCATATTTGATTTCAAAACCCTTATTTCTAGTTTACTTGTAGCCTTAGCTTTCAAAACCAAAAATTCTAGTTTTAATCCCCCCAAACTTAGTCGATTTGCTTAAGCACTCACTCTCTCCCTTCCATGTGGATCGACCCTAGACTTGTCGTTATACTTGTATAGTCTCAAGCTTAGGTTTATAAGTATTATTTGATAGCGCTCCTCTTCAATTTATTCCAACGACCCTTGGGGAGGTGCATGTCACTTAAGAATTGGCATCRGTTTATTCTAATGAATGATTTCCAAATTAAAAGTTTAAATTCAATTTGTTTTTAGTTGATAGATTCATAAACAAACTCTCTTTAAATTAGTTTTCCGTCAAAATCTTTAAAGCTAGTCTCAATTGTGCTTTATAACTCTCTTGTGGTTCGACCCTTTTCTTACTGCTACACTAGTAGTGATGAGTTTAGGTTTACAAATTTTATTTGATTGGTAGGTTCTCCTTTGGTTTTCAAATGACCCAGTAGAGACGCCTCGTCAACCTCGTTTTGATGATATAAGCCTTGTTTACCTAAAACATAGAAGCTCTACTTATTTGACTCTTAAGTAGGCTATTTGACTTATGGGCAGACTCTGGGTTAGTCTCAGGCTTGAACCTCCATCTCATTTGAGGAATCAAAACCTATTAGAACTGAATTTGGCATTGATTTGAGATTGGACCAAACTTAAACCTCTATCTAGGTCGAGGCGGGGAGACATAGACTAAATTAAGACTTGAGAGTTGGACTTAACCAGTACTTCGACTTAGTTTGAAGTACTAAGAGATTTTGGACTTGACTTGGACTAGGTTTGGCTAGTACCTCGATCTAGATTGAAGTACTAATAGACTTTATTTAGACATGACACTTGGATTAGACATGACATGGATTAGTACCTTGGTATGGATTAAGATACTTCGACTCACTAGACTTGAATTTCGACTTGAAATTGTGTTTGGACTGGACTAGATAAAGACCTCAGCCTGTTTTGAGGTGTTTAGGTTGGACACAAACTAGACTTCAGTTGGCCTGGACTGTTGACAAGACGGACTTAACATTGAGTCATCATTGAGCTTTTTATATGGAGTATGAAAGTGGAATGAAAGATGATTTTTAATGCGGAGTGGAATTCGAAGATTAAGAATTTTGTTAAATAAGAATGTGGATGTAGACTTGAATTTTTGTGGATTTTTAATTGGACTTGAGATTGAATAGAACATGGACTATGAATGGAATAGAAATAGATATAGATCATAGGCCACAGACTCGCATATGCACATGTAAACACAAATAGGCACACTGGCATGATAGATGCAACATATAGTCTTAGAAGGTCAATCAAGGGTGTCTAAGGGTGCCATGACTAGGCTAGTATGTCCCATACACACCATTGCATGTTGTGGAGCTCAAAGGAGGTTGAAACCATTACGACTTCGTAGGACACTAGGTCTCATGTCATGGTTGGGATAGGCGTCAAACTTAAGAGTTGGTTACTTAGGTAGTGCACCAGCTCCAATCTTAAGCGAGCCCCTCGAGCCTATCTCGAGTGTCGAACACACTCATGTGAGATATGTACATGCATTATGCCTAGAACATGTTTACAGTTACAATGGTGAATTCGCGAGACTTTAATTTTCAAGTTTTTTCCACTCATTCTCTGGGGTTTAAAACCCTAAAGAAATCCTCCTTAAAAGAGTTGCCAAAAATTGTACGTGCATCGGGGCTTCCCCGGGCCGGTTTTCCCGACCGCTCTATCACGTAGCGTATAGTCTCGATGAGATCTGGCTTTACGAAGAATTGAATTCTTGCTATTTTCATAGTGTGAGTATGTTGGGCGTAGAGGATTATGAATGCTCGAAATCGAATACAGGAAGTCGCCACCGCACTCTTTTCGGGAGCTATTGAACCCATTTAAGCCTTKCCAAATCAGAATGCATCTCAAAGACTCCATAGTCTGGTCGTGCACCAAAGTAAAGGATTCGGGGACAAGGATAAGGGCTGAGTAATGCACAACACCCCCCTCCCCCGGTATCTAGCGGACTCTACTCGATCTCAAATATGAATTAACCAATTGTAAAATTAAACAACATAGATATTTTTCATGTTAATCCTTAGTTCGTTGCATAAAGATTTATCTAGGCGAGCTGCATTAATGCATGTAATGACTAATTTATTATTGTTGCTTTGAATTAAGTCAAAATTTAAGGTGTCTAAGTCATTTGTCCAAGATCATTTATTCGATGTGACAAGTAATTAATAGGTCTTTATTAGCAAAATAAAGGTGATCGGAAATTATATACATGAAGTAATAAGAATATACATGGGAATTACCTTGAATTGCTAGCGAAACACAGGACAAAACAAGTGTTAGAATTGATATCGATCCGCCTTGCAAATCGTTGTTTACACAAGGTAAACCAAAATAAGTTAGTAGAAGCAATATAGAAATGTCATTGAAAATACCCAAAAGGAAAAGGTTATTTACTTGTTAATAGATGTCGAATAATTGGTTAGTCCATATTACGTGATTGAAAGTGTATGATTGAAAATTAAATAAGTACAAAGAATAATCAAAGAGAAAAGGGAGAAAAAAGATGATTTCTATTAATTTTGTAGCCTCATATATTATACCAACAACATGCAGTCGAAACAACACTTGAACAAATGAATTGAATGCCTAGATCTCTTGTGTTGAATGTGTTCCGATTTATGTGCTTTGAATTTTAAAGAATTTTGAAAGAATGTTTGAAATTGAATTTAAAGGGTTTTTGAAGTGTTTTTTAGAGAGAAAATATTGCTAGAGCTTCGTTACAAATTGGAATTTCACAAAAGGAAAGCCGAGGGTCTTAATTATAGCCATAGATTACGTGGAGCACAAGATGGTGAGCGTAATAGCGTCCAGGTGGGCATAATTACGCCAGAAATTTGGCCCAAATTTGCTTGATTCGCTTGCCTTTTTTGAAACGCATAGTTGAGGAAAMAAAATTTAAAAAAATATGTTGTAATTTTATTTGGTTGCACGGGTGATTCCATGAACTTGAACAGCCTTGGTGAGCAAGTCAAGTGGAGCCCACTCTCGAGAATATTTCGGAATGGCCCGTTTCGCCCGCTTATGTGTTTTCGCTTCAAAAATTAATAAACCAGGTTTTGTAAGTCTAACGATTATTAAAAAATATGCAAAACTCCAAATTAAATTTTAGAGMATTGTGTTAAAATTTGGTGTTTTTTCAAATTGATTATACAATTACAAAAATTGATTTGAAATTACAAAAAAGACATGAAAATTCCAAAAATGCTTGAAATTGCTTAAGAAAATTCCAAAAAAATTTTGAAAATTCTAATAATAAGAATAAGAATAATAATAATAATAATAATAATAATAATAATAATAATAATAATAATAATAATAATAATAATAATAATAATAATAATAATAATAATAATTATTTTGAAATTAATTCCTATTATTGTGAGCATTTTGAGCATTGAAAAAGGCTTTGGCTTTGCAAATGACAGTTCTAGGAATAATTTGAGGCAATTATTGTTTTTCTAGAATTGAATCAATTGTGTTGTGGTATAATGATATTATTGGCATTAAGGAGGGAAAAATGTAGGTATCTACACTTSTTCCTCAAGCTTGTGCTCCAATGACTTCACTTGCTCCCCCATTACTACTCTTCGAGTTTTTGGCACCAGAATGATCAAGAAGAACTTGATTGAAAATACCAAGAAATTACCAACATATATAATTGATTGAAGAATTAAGGAAATTCAATCAATTTGAGTGCGAGAATTCCACAAAATTGGTGGCTATGATACCAATATAATTACATTCCAATGATGATGATATGATTGATAACAAGATCGCATTGACAATCTTGAGTAAAACAAACAAAATTCACAGACTTTAAGAGAAGAAAGAAGAGAAAAGAGAGAAGAAAACAGAGAGTACGAGAGTGTTTCTTATTATGAATGAATGAATTAACATATGTAAATGCTTATTAATGTGCATAAATCAGCGTTTCTCTCTCACTAACTAATGTAACATAGTTAAGAAATACAATAGATTTTCCCACCAAAACTTGTTGAAGCCTAGCATAAACGTCGAGAGGTAAAAGTGATACAATAAGAACACAGATTAATAGGCACAGTAAATTTAGGCAAGAACGAGAATYGGAAGAATTTTGAGAGTCTAACTCCTAAAGAATTAGCGAGCCCCACCTAAATCGATGAATTCATGAAACTTACTAATTATCGCTTCTCAATTATTTTTTTGTTCATGGTGAATCGTTGCCCGGGCCGACCCTTACCATGTGCAGGATGTGCAACTTCACAAGGGTCAAGATATGGAGGGGCCCAATTCTACCTATTATGCAAATTTGCAGCGTTCACTTCCAATCTTCACTAAATTATAATTTACAGTTTTGGGAATAATCACATAATTCCTCCCTAAAATATCTCTTATTCTCGATTTTTCATAATTTTCTCTTCTCAACAGTTATCCGTTCCAATGTTCCATAATTTTTCATTATTTTTCAAAGTTTGAATTTTTTTTTTCCATGGATAATCACTCTCTTAAAATTCCAAACATTTAAAATAATCATTTATTATTTGAGGGCCTCATTTTTTAATTTTGCACACGGCCTCCAATTTTATTAGGATGGCCCTATCGTATCGTTGCCCTAGGCATTAGTTAATTTGGATCAAGTATTCACTTGATTTTTATCGCTATTTTTCTAGTAAATTTAAGGCAAAAATAGGCTACAACAACAACTTGGTCGAGGTGTATGAAAAGACACCACCTTGATCGTGAGCAAGGGGTAACACTAACTTAGTTCATARTTAGATACGCTACATATCATAACTGAACTCCGTGACAAAATATTTACTATTTAAATAAAAGAATCAGATGAATCATAAAAAGGTTATCTTTTTAAATTCAGCATAGGTATTGTCATCATATGATAATCACAATGCAAATACATTGAAATCCATGCTCGGTAACTAATTAAATCCTTAACTCWCCTCAAAATTGTTGGATACAAAACCYCTAAAGACATCCTCAACTCAAACTATCTTTTTTTTAAAATGTATTTTCTCCTTGACGTAATTGCAGCAATTCGACATAACGTAAAGAGGAAACTATCTTCAATCGTTATACTACTTGATATGTTGTAGACTTGTAGAGGGAGTACAATACAATAAAAGAACAATAATAAACTTCCAAAAAAATAATTCGTGTTTTGATCATATATGATACTTGGTATAAAAAAAACAAAGGTATATACTAGAAAAGATGTGAAATGAGAGAAAAGAACACAAACACATAAACTTTAGGGTAGCTATAGCTAGGGTATTGTAGCAGCTCTCTAGCCCTTGAGGCCTTGTCGCTCTCATTCCTTCACAACTTTATAGACTCAGCTGCCTAAACAAATACTCTAACAATCAAATCACATTCATTCACCCCTCTTTCTCATTTCTTAAATAATTACAGTTMATACCCTTTTTCAAACTCATCTTTCACAAGACCCACCTCACTAGTTCTTTTTATTTTTGGTGTGGCCTTGAGAGAGAAAGTCATTGCAATTTCTTAGAGAGAGACAAGTAACTGAGTAAGAGGATGATGCTGATGCAGCTGACAACCAGAGTGAACTGAGAGAAAACTTTCAACAAACCCTTACTCTTCTATCTCACCTTTGCCTTGCTTTTCTTTCATTCTTTCTTTCTCCTCCTCCTTCAAAAACTACTACACATACAGCAACACTTATTTATTAAGCTTGCTTTTTTCTTTTTTGTAATCTTTCTTTTTATTCAACTCCAAGTTAATTCACTTCACTCCACTGCACTCATCATCATYATCCATGTATGCATATCTACACTCTCTTTAATTTATTTCTCATCTTCTTACTATTATCATCTCGATCATATATATTCCCTTGATTCTAGATATTTTTTTTTATTTGGGTGTTTTAAACTTTATTCAGTATTTATTTTTGTTTTATAATCGAGCATGTAACATAATTTTGGTGCAAATTAAAAATATTTATTGAAAGGAGTGGTAATGTGGTGGGGTGCAGGAGACCAGAGGGGAGCCCATTAGACCTGAATCACTTGCCGGAGGATTACACAAGAGATGGCAAACAGGTGTATGAGGACACTTCCACTTCTGGTAATTCCAATTATTTCCCTTTCCCTGCTCTCTTTTCATGTCTTTTTCCCAATTACATAGTACACACCCATCTCACTATTTCACACTTTTGGAACGAAAATAAAGTAGCCAAAAAAAAAAAATGTACACAAATATTCAATCATGATGATCCCTAATTTTAAAATTAAACCCTTACAATTCAACTTAGACTAGTCTAATTACCCTTTTTTTTTTAACAACTTGTTTATACTCTTCGTTTTTTATTTAGAAAAATTAGGGTTGTTTTTAATTTGTCTTGTGTTTTTACAAATCAATTATCCTGATAATTAATGTTGATGTGTTGAATAATTAAAAAAAGAGTGTATAAAATTGCAGGGCAGAAGAAAAAGAAGAACAAAGATGAGAGTGGGAAGGTGTATGAGTGTAGGTTTTGCTCACTCAAGTTCTGCAAATCTCAAGCTCTTGGTGGCCATATGAACCGCCACCGCCAAGGCATGTCTAGTCTTTGACTTCTGTTTTGTATTTTCCATACAATCATAGTCGGTTTTGATTCGGATATTATTATGATTATTATTCTTATTATTATGATTATTATTATTATTATTATTATTATGATTATTATTATTATTATTATTATTATTATTATTATTATTTAGTTACAATAAAATATAATAATTACTTAAACTACTAGTGAGTATTTATACATAAGTACAATATTGTAGGCAGTATTATTAACCTATTAGCAATGACTTAAGTTGCGGTCCCTTAAGTTATTTTCAGTTCAATTGATTTCACTGTGTTTAGAAGAATGGGTTTAGGCGTAATTAAGTGGGTGCGAATTGCAATGAGATAAAAACAATGAATTGTAAGGAGTAGTGAATTAACAGTAGGTGTAAATGTTACAGACAAACAGCATTCCCCATACCAAAAAGAGAGACTCAAAAAACAATAAGCCGGCGAGGAGCAGAGTAGTAGCTTAGCGGAGAGTAGAGTAGTAGTTGCAGAAGGCGTAGTCATATCATCAGAAGTTTGAAATCTAGTAGTACTAGTACTCCAGTAGCATTAACTGCTAAATCAACAATAGATCTTCGATTCATGATAAGATGGATATATAGATATTGACTTTTTTATGCTTGTCTCCTTTGATTTGACTGGTGTAATTTCTTTTATTTTAAATAGTAATAGTAATAATAAAGTAATTAATACTGTTGATGTTGTTGTTAATGTTGTTTTTGATATTGTTGCTGAATGGTGCAGAGAGGGAGACAGAAACACTAAACAAGGCTCGTCAACTGGTCTACAGCTCTGATAACCCTCCTCTTCCTCACACTCACATAGGGTATCATTTTCTATACCTTTTTTTTCTTTCATATTTCCAGTAAATTATTGTACTTTTATCTTTGCAAAATTTAGTTTCAATTTTCAAACATGCAAAAACATTATTTGGACTATTGTTATATATCGGTCGAAAAAGTTACAGATCGTATATTGTAAAAATTCTGTTCAAAATATACTTTTTTCTTAACAATATATTTATTACACTTTGATAATATATGTGAGATTTTTTATTAAAATATCACATCTATTTCGTTACAAATGAAGTATTTATAAGTTCACCCAGAAAAACTTTTAAGTTATTTTATTTTGTTATATATATATAAGAAAATAGTCAAGAGCATGAATTGTAAATATTAAAAAAATTATAATATTATGGTAAATGTTGATTTTGTTATTAATGAATGAAAAAATTGGAATATTTTGTAACAATGGATACACTTGTAAATGTAATGATCACATTCTTGATGTTGATACTTAATACAACATACTCGGGTAATCAAGAATACAAGCTTCCACAATTTGCTAGAGTAATGAYAGTGAGAGATAGATCAAGTGATTAAAATTCGACTCATCAGTTCTAGGAGATAATGGGATCAATGGTTAAGGAAATAATCAAATAATATAATGTTAATATGGAAAATATAGGTTGTCCAAATACCTCAATTTTGATGAATAATAGACAATACAATTTCATCCTCAAACACAATTTTTAGCATCAATTCTCATTCTCGTCCTTCTGTCTCTCTTAGTACCTAAAAAAAACAATTGGCTAGAATTAGGGGCGAAACTTCAATATGGCTGGGAGGGGCTTGACCCCTCTTGAGCTTATAAAATATAATTAATATGTAACAATATAATTTATGACATAGTGGAAAAATGTTTACTATTTTAACTAAGAGATCTAAKGATCAACCCTTGAYCCTCCTATACTTTTTGTTCAAGGTCCGCCCYTGGCTAGAGTAATTTATTTTATCGTTCTAGAAATAGAGTACTCGTACCAATCATATTCTCTTAATTTACATGTTTTTGATTCCAATATCTTTTCAAGTACGTGTTATAGACTTATAGTCATGTCTTATTCAATTCAACAAAGGTTTGGCAATCTCAAATACTAATATATAGTCATAAAAAATAAATTTATATGGAAATTAGATTTTGTCGGCCCACTTATTATTTTTGGTTATGGTAATAAATTGTTTTTGTGCGTTGTCTCTATTCTTTATACTCGGTAACAAAACTATTGTATGAGGAGGGTTTTTATTAGCATTAAGCCATTAAGGCCCTCTTTGGAATAGAATAATGTATTAAAAGAGGTATTAAAAGTCAAGCTAAAAAGAAATAAGGTGAATTAAGATGGATAGCGATAAAGGGATAATGGCTTTTTTTGTGATAATAAAAGTGAGAGGTAGATTAACTATTATTTCTTCAAATGTGGGTAACTATAACCCCATATGAGAATAACACTTCCCCTCCATATTCCTCCTATCACTACAATTTTATCGTATCCACTGATCCACATGCACTCCATCTTCATTATAAACACCTTTAAATATCTTATTTTTTTCAAATTTTAATTTTATTACCCCTATTACCCTCATTTCAAGCGAGACCTACTTAATAAAAAATTATCTATTATCAACTAAGTTTAATTGGTTTTTATGTAACGATAAAGATTGAGTTTTATTTAGGGTGTTGATGTCATAGTTTAATGATTTAATGAGTTGGTAAATATTCCCTCTGTTCCTAAATGTTATATCCATTTTAGATTAACAATTTAACATGCATGTCAATGCACATTTTGTTTTGATCCTATCTTAAGTTATGCATTACCAAAAATTATAAAAATTATATATTCTTATAGTACTTATTTCATTGTGAAGATGTGTATAAGAGACAGATATATAGATAATATTAATTTGATATAAAAGTAACAAAAAAATGGTTCTAGCGTAACTTGTACTTTGTAATAAATTTATGGTAACTATTATTAATTTTAGTGCAAATTTCAATATATTTTTCATTGATTTAATGTGAGTCTGCTTTTTGTTTAAAGTTTTGTCTTTTTTTTTAATCCAACAAAGACATAATTTTACTAATCAAAAGTATATTTTTATATATTTAAAAAATATGATTCATATTTTTATTTCAATTCCAATTAAATAAACAAGACGAGTAGTTTCACTGCCATGTAAAAGTGTAAAACAATTAAAACTTCAAACTTTATCTAAAAATTTCAAGCTGGTAGAACCTATTAACCTATAAAATCTAATTAAAATCTATATACGGAGTAGAAGTTTTATTAGTCTACTGGGCTTTGTCACTTATGCAATGTATAGATCCTATTACTGTATCACACTCTATGATGAAGATCTTGTTACAAGTCTACAACTGTGACTTAGTTGTAATTTTTTCTACGAGTGCATACAGTATTTGTTTTTATTCATTTTCCTGCTATGCCTGGCATAATATTAAAGGGACTTCCTCACTTTTTAAAAATTATGACGAAATTTTAAAGCAACAGTAATTCATAAAAAACATAACAAATAAATTTTACAAGTTCCAAATTTGGAAAGAAAAATGGCAAAACTCAATAACGCATATTTGCACACATTCTTTCGTTTTTACTGTTTTAGGGGAATAAAATTTACATGCATCATTAAATGTTTTGCATTTGTTTTGGATAGGTCTTATGTGACACCAGGTGCAATGTATCACAACCCACCTCCTCCTCCTCCACCACCACAAATCTATCCAACAAGACCGTTGATGTACTCCGGCAGCGGCACATCATCAGCGGTGCTGCAACCGCCACAATATCATAACCAATCATGTCTGTACACCACAACAACACCTCCACGCATGGTGTCATCAGGGGACTACTACATGGCCCATGGACATGCACTGAGCGGATCATCCCCCACAAACTACACCTGCATCGGGGCACCTGTAGGAATACCGGGTCTCGCTGGGCCACCGGGTGGACGTGACGGGCTGGACCAGGATGAAGGGCTTACAAGCCCCTACTGAAACAATTAGTTAACCATTTTGAGGCGATGAGGATAATTATCACAAATTTTGATGACCCTCATATATAAAAATGTAGTGTATCATGAAATGATATGGCAGCTTTTTTATTTATTTAAATAACTGTGATATAAATGAGAAAAGGGAAAAAAGAAATAGAGGGTAGGTTTTGGAAATAAATTAGTAGTAAGTATGTACTCCGTAGAAAAGTAATGTTGAGCTCACAATGAGTTGCAGTGTCTCTCTTTCTGAAGAGGAGCAGTAAAAAGAGCAGAGAGGGTGGCAGAGAAAGAAAAGAGTTTGTTTGGTAGGGATTTGGAGGTTTATGGAAGAAAGAAAGGAAAAGAAACTGTAACTAAATTTAAAGAAACTAGAGATCGACTTAGAATCTTATTGCAGGTTAACAACCAGTTCGATATCAACTGAATCTTTCCTATTCTAACTTCTCTTGTTACCTACTCTTTCCCGCTCCTTTTCTTTTTCTTATTTTTACAGGTTTTCTTTGTCATTTGGAATTTCATGCTGTTTTGATTAAGTATGTGGAGAAACTCGTYTAGGGTTTGAAGGGCCAAGGCCATTTGAGTTGAAATTATATGTTAATGCAACCCAATCCTCTTCAAACTCTGCGTGCATTAATTTCAATTGGAAGAGAAGAGGAGCGATTCGATCTTATGAACTCTATGTAACTCTAGTTCTGATATCCATGTTAATGGATCATTTTAACCAAAAAACTTAAGTCGATTGTTTCGATCCGAAAATGTAGTATTACCTYCGTCACTAAACAAAATCAACAATTTCTTTTTTTAAGTGTAACTAAAAAAATTCAACAATTTTATACTTTTCCTTATATGACAAAAAAAGTGGTGTCTTTTTTACTCTCTCCTCATTTTACCCAGATAAAAGCACTAAAAGCATCCATATTCAAGGGATGGATAAGTCCCCATTTTACCAAAAATTATCTTTTTTTTTTTTGCATGGGGACCACCACTTTTTTTTGTGTCATCATTTAACCTAATTAAATCAACTAATTTATAATTACCATTTACCAAAGTTTAAATAGGAGTCTGTACCTAATACAATTGTTGAATTTATTTAAGGAAAATGATTGAGGAACCCCAACGGTTACCAATTCTCTAAAGTACAAGAGAATAAAATATTATTATATGTGTAATAAATTAGAGAGAGATGATTTATAAAATAAAGTTTTCGTGTTTTCTTGACCAATAAAAATTCAATATTGGGAGGGTTACAACCCTTAGGGTCACCCTATCACTCCCCTTTATTTAATACCCGGAGTGAGTATATTCATTCTCTAATAAGCAGTAAAAACATTAGAAATACAAACACAAAGAGTGTTGCCTGACATTAAGCAAATATATATTGTGTGATCGTCATAAATATTGTGAAACCCTTGTAACATTAATTAATGTTTAGGTGAATGAGGGGAGCTTGCTTTGAGTTTTCTGTTGAGTTTGAATAAAAGGATGTTTTAGGATAATGATACTTGACTTGATAAAGTGGACAATGAAATAACATACTCATTTATGGAATGTACATGTTAAAGGGGGGTTCTTTGACGGGATATTTTTATTTGAGTGTTGGGGAAAACCTAAATGAAGATATATCTATCACATAAGGTTACGTACAATGTGTGAACTAAAAGTGAGTGAGCTGTACATGGCTAGTTAAGGCACTGTAGACTGTAGTGTTGAATATCACCAGCCAAATATTATTTATGGACCACCATTGTTAATTTTGATGCATCGRTTCGAGTACGTCCAATTCCAACAACGAGAAGAGTTGCATGGAGTGAATGAGGATATGGAAATGTGTGGCAATAAACGTACAAATTATGTCAATTTTCAGTCACCAAAGATCAGACCATATAATTTGTTGCAAATTACATCAACTACTAATACTTCCATCCCCCATTTTAAAATAATCATTACATTTAGCAACATAGATTTTTTGTTTATATTCTAATTTAAAGTGAATTATGCATTGGAAAAACAATAAGGGAAAACTAGACTATTGGAATTCAACCAACATTTTAGAGTGAATTAGGAGTGAATCAACGCAGCTAATTTCGTAATAAATGTGATGTAGTAAGGTTAATTTGGTTTAAAGTATTCCTAAAAGAGAAAAAAAAAATATACTACGTATATATGTAACAATATTTTGAAACACATACATAACTAACTTTGTAAAACGAATTGAATGAAATATTTCTCTTTATCGTTTCTCTCTATTCCGAATGAACTTTATGCCAATGGTACCAATGATCATGACATTTTCATATAAAAAATTTGAAACGTAGGAAAGGAAAAATAAGAAACCATATACGGAGTACTTTAAAAAAAATCCAAAAGGTATGACGAGTTGAAAACACCAACGAATTCAGATGTACTATTCACAAATCTACAAGATTAATGGGAGTTGCCCTGCTAGATAGGTTCGGGTTGGTTAGCTGAGGAGGCTAGATGTATCTGTAAAGCATGCAATATAATAAAAAGGTGAATAAACTACTCCGTAAATAAATCTTGCTTAAATCTGAACATACTCTTAGTTAATTTTGCAAATTCTGAAGGGACCACCCAATGCATGCAGTTTGGTCGTTTGGAGTTTTCGACAGATTGTGTATACATGCAATAGCTAGGCTTATAATTTACGGAATTACGGAGTATGGTATGAGTATTTGTGTAGATTTAATTCTTTTGTTTTATAAAAAAATATACGTACACAGCTAACCAGCAACGAATTCACATGAACATCAAACTAAGTTGATAAAAAGTGGAATATGCAAAGGCAATTGTACCTCCAAGCTAAGATAGAAATTGATAAKTGTGTTTGCGAATGTTCAATGTTTTTTTTCCCTCTTTTTTGATAGTATTGGTACGCAAAAGTAAAAATTGTACTGTATTTTCTATTATGAAACATCACGCCAAATGGGGTATTTCATTGAAACAAATTTATAATGCCAGATAAAATTCTAATTACTCTATATAAATTTGATACAATGCAATAACCGACTAAGGAGTAAGGACCCATTATAATTTATAATTTTGACTTTTTTCACACATTTGTATCTTATAGGAAAGGGTACAAATCATCCAATTGTAGTGCTAAAGTCGATATAAATCATCAAAACTATAGTTTTAAATCTAAAAACGATCATWGTTAATCTCGAAAATCTCAAGAGAAGTTTATACTATTGAACCACTTTTTTTTTTTTGGTAACTGAAGAATATTATTKCAGTACTATTGAGCCACTTTACTATTCAACAAACTCGATTAAAATTCGCATGAAAATTAAATGAACAAACCCATTCTAAAACTTCTTTGATGTATAAGTCAAGCTCAAATACCGTTAATTTGCATCTTGTTTAGTGTTAGGTTGCATGGACTCGGGTACGAGTATGGATATGGATACTGAATGGATACGGGATATGAGAAACTAAAATTTATAGGATACAGATACGACAATGAAGAGACTTATAAAAAACATTCTTTAAAATTCCATAAAAAGGATAATAATGAATTAAAGTGTTTCAAAACATATAATAACATAAAAGAAAACAGAACTTCAAACAATTCTAATTCAATCAAATAATCAAGTAATCATTATAATAGTTTCATATTTTCCAACTAAAGAAGAATCATATAAACTAAACCAAAAAGACAACTCCAAAATCATATACTCATCAATCATAATAGTTAATAATATAAACATCAGACACATCTCCAAAATTATAGATTGTTCTAATTCATAATCATAAAATAATAAGAATTACATGGTTTATAAATCATTTGATTATGTAACAATTAAACGAATTAATTTAGTTATTATAAACTATATAGTTTATAAAATAGGGTTATGCTAAAAACAGCCCTTAGGCGTACAAATAAAATATAAATATGATACTTAAAATGAAAATAAGTTATAAATTCAAGACAAAATAATACACTAATCGATGCAATATATGAACAATTATTACATAATATTTCCATTAGCTTCTTATAATCAGCCCTTAAGACTACATTTAGCTTTTTCCTATAAAATAATAAAGGGTTTTTTCTCATTGGTGGCCATGTAAAATTTGCTTGTATCAATAGTATCCACCAATTTTTTTATTATAAAAAATAACCACTAATTTTACACGAGTAATTAAAACTAATCTATTTGCTGTTATTTTAACTAAAACTCTTGACCATAGTTTACAAAATTGAAGATTAAACCCATTTCTCTCACTTTCAAACCTCCTTGCGACCCCCGTCCATCACAACCTGCTCCCTCAACCCCCAGACCAATGTCATCTCTTTTTTCTTAGAAAAGGCAAAATTTTATTGCATATCAAAAAACACATTAAAAGACTCTACCAAAGTCAACAAAAGAGAGAACAATGCTCAAGCAAAAGCAAGAACAACCTAGAAGAATGTTGAGGCATAAAATGAGACCACTAGCTACCATCTAGGAAGGGCTCTAGTAGACTCAAACAACATGTGCAACACCTTCTATCTACTATACTTAAGAAAAATGCCCTTAAACCAAGAACATTGAGACCTAGAAACAGAATTATTAGGCATAATAAAACTAATTCTATAGTACAAATCTCTTAATAAAGTTTTAACAGCCTGCTTTGGACACATTGAAGACAAGCATGYCGAACTGCTTTATTTCTCTGGTGCCAAATCAAGTACAGGAAAACAACATAGCAGCTCATGATCATCTTTTTCTTAAATCTACCCTGAATTGCCAGCAAGGAGCTAGTAGAATCAGCCAAGGTCTTAGGATGGATCTATACATGGTAGCTTGGTCCATAAGAGCACAACACTACAAAATATACTCACATTGGAAAAAAAATATGGTCCATAATATCAGAACATTTGTGACACAAAGGGCATATATCATCCACTCTAAGGCCAAGTCTCACCAAGAACGATTGAACCTTAAACCTCTGTCTCAAAATCCACCAGACAATATACTTGTGTTTAGGAATATTGAATCTATTCCACACCCAGTTTGTCTAGGTTACATGATCAAAGGTAGGATTGAGCCACTTATAACCAAGGGAAATGGTATAATACTTTTGGTTAGCAGCCCAAGAATTTCCATCACAAGCATCAAGAAAAATATCCCTAACCTTCCAAATCTGTTTCCAACTCCAGGAGGCAGAAGCAGAAATTTTATAATTCCTCCAATCCTTACCTTTTAGATAAACATGATTGATCCATTTCATCCAGAGAGAATCTTTAGCTTTAGCTATATTCCAAAGCAACTTGCCAATAGCAGCTTGATTCCACCAATAACAGTTTTGAATACCAAGACCACCTTATTTTTTGCTTCTACAAATGATGTCCCATGAAACAGGAGGAGGCCTGTTATAAATAGCTCTTTCATCTCGGAGAAAGTYTCTACACACAGCCATAACACTATCCAATACTTATCTGGGAATAACAAAAATTAAAGCACAATAGATATGCATAGACATAAGAACAAAGTTGATCAATTGAGCTCTACCAAAATAGCTCAGAGTCTTGCCTCCCCGAAGTCATATTCTTGATACCACTTTCTCAATAAGGCTGCTACAATCCCTAACAGAGAGTTTCTTAGTACTCGCAGTCATGCCAAGATACCTAAAGGGTAACAAATCTTCTTTAAAGCCAGATGTACTCAGTATGTCCTCTTTGACTCTTGGAGGAACATTGCAAAAGTAGATTTTAGATTTCCCTTCATTATCTACTAAGCCAGATGAATCAACAAAAAYAGCTAAACACCTCAAAAGAAGCTTAATAGAATGTTTATCTCCATAGCTAAAAAAGATTAAATCATCAGCAAACACAAGATGATTTAACTTAACCCTAGCACATCTTGAATGGAAATGAAAATCTTTTTTTTCTCCATTCTTATGAAGCAGTCTAAAAAGATACTTCACACATAAAATAAAAGGCAAAGAAGACATGGGATCCCCTTGTCTACGACCTCTCTTGCCTTGAAGAAACCTTCTAGATTCCCATTAACATTAATTGAGAAAGAAGAGCTAGTAACACAAGCCATACCAATCTTTACAAAATGAGGAGGAAAATTGAAAACACTAAGCATTTTTGAAGTGAACTGAATCATAAGCTTTCTTGATATCAAATTTTATCATGCAGCGAGGAGGAGAATTCTTCTTTCTATACTTTCCAACTAGGTCTTGAACAATAGTAATGTTCTCAATGATCTGTCTGCCCTCAACAAACCCAGTCTGCTTTTTAGTGATTAACATATGCAAAACCTTTTTAAGCCTTAAGCATATGCCCATGGTAATGACCTTATAGATCACATTATAGCAAGTTATACATAGGCCTATACTCCTTAATTGATACTGGAATGTCCACCTTAGGGACCAGGCTAATGGTAATGCAGTTCAACTCTCTTAGAAGCTTACCAATCTTAAAAAAAAAWTGACAAATAGCCTTCACAATATCCTCTCTAACCACARACCAAAATTTCTTGAAGAAAGTACTATTGAACCCATCTGGACCAGGGAAATCTTCTCCAAGAATGGATATGACAGATTTGGCTATCTCCTCTACCGAACAGCTCAAGTCAAGGGAACTTTGATGTTCAGAATTTAAAATAGCACCTTGCTGAACCAAATTCAAAGCAAGATGAATAGGGTGCCTCTGGAAAGGATTTGATCCGATCAGAAGCCTATAAAACTCCACAAAAGCTGGAGCAACATTTTGAGGGTGTGAACAATGATTCTCATGCATATCCYGAACATGCACAATTCTTTTCTAATGATTTTGAATCTTAAGCCATCTATGAAAGAATGGAATGTTCTYATCACCAACTGTTAATTAATTAGTTTTAGAATTCTGTTGAAGGAAGGAATAATAATTAGATTTCACCTGATTAAACTGCTCTAAAATATGACTTTAATTTCTTGCTACAAAAGAGCATCACATTTCCTGAACAGAGTGCAGTTCAAGCTTCAAAAGAACATATCTTTCTTCAATATCAGAATAATGAGCCTTATAAAACTTTTGACATGCTTTTTGATAAGTTTTAACTTTGAAACACAAGCAAACATCAGAGAGCTATCAATGTCAGTCTTCCAACACTGTTGAACTACAACTAGAAAATTAGGATGAGAAGCTCACATATCAATGAATTTAAAAGGTCTAGGCTTGGACAACATCTTCTGCATTTGTGTTGTAGCAGGACAATGATCAAACCATCCCTTAAGCAAAATAGTGAGCATAAAAAGAGGGGAATTGGAGGGTCCATTCTTCATTAACCAAACACCTTTCAATTCTGCTATACACTCTATCATGTCCATCTTGCTTATTAGTCCATGTATAATGGCAACCAGAGGTGATGATATCACACAAAGTGAAAAAATTAACATAATCCCGAAAGCCAACAGTCTCTTCATGAGTAATAGGCCTACCTATTTGATCATCAGAGTGGAGAGGACCATTAAAGTCCCCCACTAATAACTAGGCTGAAGATATAGCTGATTTAATCTTTTTCAGTTCAGCCCATAATAACATATCTCTTTCATGATTATCAATAGAGCCATAAACACAAGTACAAAAAAAGTTAAATATTCAAAGACTTGATAAGAACCTATAAATTAAAGGAAAATTTGTCAACAACTATCCACTTTTTGTCAAACTTTGAAAACAACTACCCACTTTTTTTTAAAAAAAAAAAAACAACTACCCACTTTTTATCAAAAGTTTGTGAACCACGACCACTTAACGGTTTTTCACTAACACTGTTAACTCTCTCCCTTCCAACCACCACGGAAACCACCCTCCCCTCACCGCTGGCACCTACGACCGACCACCACCGTCCACCGGAGCACCCCACCAGCAACCACCGCAGCACAGGGAGCAGCCACGACCACCACGAAAACCATAACCAGTAGCGCAACTTAAAATGCGATTTTCTCAGCTTCACCCATCTTTGGACATGGTTCCTCATGAAAGTTGTAGACCTCGAAAAAATACATGAAATAGATCAAGAATTACTCCAATTTGGAGTTTATTCAGTAGTTATGCCCTTGGGAATTTCACGAAATTAAAGGGTTTCGAATTGGGGGTTTCGAATTGGGGATTCATTCAAAATTGGGTAATTAGATTTGCGAAATTGGAGATTTCGAATAGGGTATTCATTGCTTGGTTGCGAAATCGATTCAACAGATTGATTGGGATTTGAGGGTTACAAATTCTAGGGTTTCAAATTGGTTTTTTTGGGGGATTAAAGGTTGAAGTTGGGTGGAGTGGGTGAGGCGAATTGGCTAGTGGGTGGCGCGGGAGAAGCTGGTTAGGTAGCGTGTGTTGGGGCGCGAATGGGTGGCGAATTGGGGAGGCTGCGGTTTTGGGCTCGTGGCTTGTGGGGCTTGCGAGGGGTGGGGTGTTGCAGGTGGGAGGGGGAAGGGTAAATGGAGGTGGCTGGGGTAGTTTTTGGAGGAAAAAAAGTAGGTTGGGAGCAGTGAAGGGAGGTTGCGGAGGGTTGTGGGAGAGGTGGCAGGAGAGTGGCAGCAGTGAGGTAGGTGGGGGAGGGTGGTTCGTGGTGGTTTGAAGGAGAGAGTTAACGGTGTTAGCTTAAAATCGTTAAGAGGTCGTGGTTCACAAACTTTACAAAAAAAGTGGGTAGTTGTTTTAAAAAAAATAAAAAGTGGGTAGTTGTTTTCAAAGTTGAACAAAAAGCGAGTAGTTGTTGACAAATTTTCCTAAATTAAATGAATGAATTGGGAATGAATCTTAAGGATATCAACTTGAAAAACCTGAGCTAGCCAAGCAACTAAAATTCTCCTTCCCTTACAATAGGAGAAATTATTAGAAGTCAAACACCAATTTTGAAACATATGCTGACAAATAAAAGCAATTTTGTCCTTTCTAATTTTGGTTTCCAATAGGTAACAAAATGCAATATTCTTAGAGGCCTAGAAAGACTTGACCTCTATTTRTTTGTGAGGGTGATTTAACCCCCTCACATTCCAACACAACAAGTTATCCATGAGAGGTTCATGCCCCCCCTCACCTGGAGGAGCACCTACAACATCACCAAAGTGAATCACTTCTATCTCGATCTTGTAAACCATCAAAAGAATTCCTGATATTAACTGGTTCCACTTGTCTATGAACAACACTGCAACCACCTGCATTTTTCTTAGTACACACAATAAAAGGCCCCTCTTCATCATTTTATAGGTCATGCTCTCCATTAACAGCCACAGGAGAAATAGGATCAACAGGAGCAACTGRAACATCCATAGTCTCCTTAACCTTCCATAATACMCTTTCTTGGTATGTTTAAGACAATTCTCCTTAACATGACCCAAATGATCACAAGCAGTACACCAAATAGGTTTATAATCATAAGTTACCTTTTAAGTAACCACCATTCCCTTCTCTTTTAGAAACTCCACATGGTTTAAGAATTCACCTTTGAGTTTCATCTCCACCATGAAACGAGCATAAGAAATTCTATCCCTAGACTGTGTAGCATCATCATCTTTGAATGCAACAACCAGTAATCCATCATCCTTAGCTAAGCAAGAAGATCCCCAGTACTTAAGGGGMAAACCAAGGAACTGGACCCAAAAGGGAACATGTTGGAAATCCTCAAGATAGACCTCCATTCCATCTTCCTATTACCTAATATACACTGGTCTTTTCTCAAATAGCAGGTGCGCATTCTCGAGGGCTTTAATCATCTCTTGCCTGTATTCAAAAATGTGACAAGGAAGATCCATTTCCTAACAGTAATAACRTTATCAATGTTTGCAGGTCCCCAAATTAGCTTTCAAACCCCTCAAAAGGAAAGACATAAGGTTTAGCACCCAAAACACAAGCTACAAGCCCCCATCTTCCAGTAATTAATCTCATTACAAACATCATCCATGGTTAATTGCAGCATTGAACTCTTAGAACATTTATGTTGAAAACGACCTCACGGTCCTTTACTTCCATGGTAGTGAGCGAATTTGAGAATTTTTGCTTCATTTTTTATTCTTGGACCAGCTCTCAATCAGAATACTCAGAGGACAKCATACAATCCTTCACCAGATCATCATGGATCTCAAATTTAACGTCATCATCAAATCGCAAAGGAATACCCTCTTTTCTTGTCTTTGATTTTGCCCTCGAAACTAGGTTCGCACGAATTGCAATCTCACCACAAGTATGAAAATTGGCTTTCCCAAATCTTCTAAACCCACTAAGAAGATTCCTCGCGCCCTTTTTGCTTGCCATGGCTAAGGGAAGAGAGAGAAATCTTGTTATATTTGTTTTCTTTTATTGTTCACTTGTTTTGTTACTTACTTTTTCTTCAAACGTAATCTCTTGACCGCTTTCTCTCTCTCACGCAAACCGAACCCTTGCAGCAGCCCAATTCAAACTCAAAACACCACCAATTCGAACCACCATCTAACCGTGTTGAAAAAAATTTAAACCAGCCACCACCGTCGTAGCACCCCCCCCTCAACAATCACCACCCTAGAGAACCACGACGAGCGAGCTAGTGAGTCAACCACCATGAGCGAATCAGTGAAAAATTGTGGGTTCATTTGATTTTGCGAGCTCTCAACGAATTTGTTTGAATCATCTACAACCCATCCATGAATTCAAACAAATTCGTGGGTTTGATTGATTTTACGAGAACTGTTGTATTAGGGTTGTTGATTTGATGTGGGATATTTGCAGACGATAGTGACGACTAATGAACCACCACAAAAATAACCCTAATCACCCACGAAGGAAGCATCACTGCAATTAAACCACCACTACAACCACGAAGGTAAATTCATTAGTTTGAATTCTTTGTTATGCACCTATTATTGTATAAATTTGTGGTTTTTTAGGACTATGCAGCGTAAGAAAGGACGTGCATGGTGGTTCTTGCTCCCGACGATGGTGGCTGTTGTGGGGGTTTATTTCACGTGAGAGGGGGGGCATTTGAGGGAGGGGTTGTGGTGTTCTCTGGGAGTGGATGACGGTGGGCCAAGTGGTTGAGATAAGAGACTGTCGTGGAGAGGGGATGGTAAGGGGGCTTTAAGGGGTGTGAGAAATGGGTGGRTGGTAAGGGAAGGGTAATTTGTAAACCATGTTAGTGATTTAACCAAAATAATAGCAAAATGATTATGTTTATTTCTTAAATTAAAATTCATGGTTCTTTTTTAATAATAAGAAAAATAGGTGGCTACTATTKATAAAAAGAAATTATAGGTGGCTACTAATGAGAAAAACTAGGGATGCAGGCGGGGCAAATCTAATAGTAGACCCGCTCCATTCCCCCCCTTCCCCCCCATCGGGGCGGGAATGGGTCCTGATTTGATGGGTCATGGGACGGGTATGAGTATAGAATTCATACCCACCGCAGGGATGTGGATGGGTTTTAGGTGATACCCTCCCCGTCCCATGTTATATGTACAAATATACAATGGTACAATTTTATAAATGCACGATGTATTAAAATCGTATGTATTTGCGTATGACTAACTTGCTGTGATACTTTTCTATTTAATGAGCTATAGATTTATGGGATTGATTTTCTTTTATGATTTATGAGKYCATACCCATTAAACAATCTTATTCTAATCTTCGATTGGTCTTGCATTTTTTCTGTGATACTTTACGCTACTTTGTACAACTTACAAATGGGTATTAAATGGGGATTCRACGGGTGATGTGGTGAGGAAAATGGATATTAGACGAGGGATGGATACCTAGATAGGTGGTGGGGCGGGAATGGTTTTAGGTACATACCCATCGGGGCAGCGATGGGAATAAAAATTGCACCCGCCGTGGGGTATGGGGATGGGAATCGTAATATGCGCCTGTAGACACCTAAAAATGACTCCCCAAAAGAGTAATCAGTGATGAAACATACCGCGTCTCGCGATTGTTTCGACTTAGAAAAGATGCTTTGAACTCACAAAAGTTGAAAATACGTGGGGTCATACTCGGAACTATTGAGCAAAGGAAAAATAAAAGGGGCCAAAAACATTTTCTTTTATTTATTTTAATTATTTATTTTTAGGTTTTTCTTTTCTATTTTTAGGTTTTTTAAAATAATTTATATTGGTGATCTCATAATTTCCACTTTTCATCACATCTCTTCACGATTTTTTCTGAGCTCACAGTATTTTTGATTATTTTTCTGATTTTTTCTAATTTTTCCTGAATTTTTCTTTTATAAGTTTTTATAGCAGAAATACAAAAAAATCAACAATACACAAAAAATACTCCGGCAATACGTGAACTTCTAGAACTCTAGAATACCTTGCTTGGAGAGCAAGTGGTGTCTAGGTGGTCGGAATCAAAAGCGAATACTGTCTTATGGAAATAAAATCGGAGGAAAATAAAAAAAAATAGCGGAGAAATATATACGCAGACTGCTATATCGCGGCTCAGTGATAAATTTACAGCAGGAGTTTATTTCTCCTCGTTTTTCGCCCCGCGCGCTATAAATACGTGCCTTGCTCATTCCGAAAAGCACACGGGTTTCTTCAACACAACGTCATATTCTCTCTCTCCCGCCTCTAACTTGCGTTATTACTTTCTCTCATACTCTCTTACATCATCTTCTCAAACACCTCTAATACATTCGTCTTGTTCTAAGATCGTTATCTGATTTTCGAATCTCACAAGCAATAACAAGGTCTTATTTCTGAATTACTCGCCATTAACACATCTCTTTCTCACCTAATTAATAACTATTACGAGTTTCAATCCATAAATTAACAAAAATGTAGAACTCCACTATTTAATTGTTCATGTAAAATGTGGAGGTGGTTTAACGTTTTTTATGTTTTTTGTTCTTTTTTATGGTATGTGTAATTATTTTAATAATTGTCAATTACTACGATTTATACCTTGTATAGCGATCCAAGGGCGGAAGTTCATTCGCACGTTTTTTAATCTATGAAGCTTATATGGTTTTTTGTTTGCAAATTCAGAGCGAATCCACGGGGAGAGATTCATCTTCCGCTTCGTTTTTTATTACGAAACTAACTTTTGTATTTGTTTGCAGGAGTCGGAGTAAGATTGATTAGATATATATTGCTATTGAAAGTTCATTTTATACTTCGCATTAGTATGGTTGTATCATTTGTATATATTTTGCTTAACAAGAACGACAATTATGCTACAACATTAACGTCAGATAATCATTAGACAACCGGTTTTTAGGCACGTTTTAATTTGATTCACAGCAGTGGTCACAATTTCTAGGTTAGGTAGTCTCACTTGTGCCATAATAGAAACCCAATTTCGTAGTAATCGTTTGGTTAGGTAGCTTCTTAAGGTGCTAAAATGGTAAATTATGTGTCCATTCAATACGTGAAGAATGGATTGCAATTATGAACACGAGTGAGAGCCGCGCTCAAATGACGGCGAGAATTGGTTACAGTTCTGATTCGTGCCATGTCCCGACCCACGACTGGTTATTGGATTGGATGTGGGGCAATTGTTTTGGCACCAACAGTTTACGGGCGTGCCGTGAATAACCTATATAGGCGGTGCGACTTCCCCTTACTCGACAACACTACCCCAACGCACTCACGTGCGGGTTCTGTGGCTCAAGCCCACGCAAAGCACCTCGATGTAGTACCAAGCCGCACGCCCGCTATACACGAGGGCGYGGCCCACGTCCTACAGCGCCCTGCCCTGCGTTGCCCCATTTGTATCCCTAAGAAAAACCCTAAAATAAATTACTAAAACATTAATACATTGTGAGGGGGGGGGGGGATGGATTGTTGTGAGCCTTTTTATATTATAGCTCTGACATTGTGAGAAATCGTAACTTTTCAAAGTCATGGCATTTAGTATTGTTATTTGAGCCTTTTAATTAAATGAAAAGCATACTACTACTCCATAACAAGGATATGCCAAATAACAAAGGATACTAGAAGTATCCATATGATACTGCACGTATCCAGTATAAAAAAGTTTTAAATAAAAAGGATACTTCAAAATATGTATTAGACACGTTAAGATGCGTATCTTATCTGATATCAGTATCATATCAATACAGAATACGGGATACTCCATTAATGGAGTACCCATGCATCCTAGCTCATAGCTTCTAGCATGGATGAAATTCTCAACTTCAATTAATAATGTTAAAGATTTTTCTTTTGTCAATTTTCTGAAATACTTGATAAATAAGAGACAATTGCATCTAATGGATCAATAAAACTATGGATTTTTTGTTTCATTTAAAAGGCCTATTGTTAATTTCTAAATCTTATCTTCTTGTTAGAAGTTCAAACTTATTAGGTTGGTCTATTACTCTATTGMTAATTAACAAACCAATCTCGAACAAGGAAATCGACTCATTCGTAGCCCTAATCATTGTTAGTAAAGTAAGAATTTCCTATGGCAGTGCACTTGGAATTGTTTACCAACCAGGGTCTAACTCATTAGGAGAGGATTTACCAATACCGAGACCCRCCCTTTCTACCCAAATCACAAAGAAACTACCTTGCACATTCTTAGAGATTGTCCTASGGCACAGCAAATTTGGAACTTTGTTCCAATTGACACAGACTTCCACACACAAACCCTAACAGATTGGTTGGGCTCTAACCTGACTTCAAAGGAAACACTTCATCAAGTTCCTTGACCCACTTTGTTTGGGATGATAGTCTRGAGAATTTGGATTAGGAGAAACCACTAGGTTTTCATCCAAAAGGACCTAAAAATTGACAACTTTTGGATATAGACAGTCCACCTAGCCAGAGAGTTCTCTAATTCACAAGTAACCACTTTAACTAGTCCTTACTATGACCACTTGATCTTTGATCCAAACAAAAAATATTACCTCATCTTAATCGATGCTTCCTTCAACCCTAAAACCTGTATGGGAGGCTTTGGTGTGATTTGCAGTGATAACACAGCAAAATGGATACAAGGGCTAGTTAGATGCTTCAAGGATAACGAGTGCAACATGGCAGAGCTTAAGGCAATCCAATGGGCACTACTATGGATCTCCTACAATAGCTGGAGCAATTGCATGTTGTACTCAGACTCACTGTTGGCTGTGGATAACATTAATGGCACCTCAAAAATAACTGGCAGAAACACCAATGTCACCTCTATGTGCAGGGATYCAATGCAAGAGACACAGGTGCAAGGCCATCAAAAGGCTAGCAGGAGGCAGGTTCAAGGGGCGGATACCATGGCAAAGATCACTCTCGGGAACCACTCGAATTTGGAGAATTTCTTAGTCATTTCTACTGCTCCAATTTATGATATGAACTATATTTTGGATTGTCATATGCACAATGTTGATTTTGCTTACCTAGTTAGMCTAGGTTATTTTGAACAGGCACAATGCTTGTTGGTAGGAACTAACTGGAACAACAGTGATCTTGTAACTTAACTATCCTTGTTGCCTTAGGCTTGCCTAGTTACTAAAAAAAAGTAATAATTTTTAATTTTTCAAATTAGTTATTCTCAATATCACTTATTTCAATGATAATTTGATCATGATAATTTATAAATACCGACAATAAAATGGTCCACTTAAACAAGTTTTTTTTTTTCATTTCCTATTTGTAGTTTTTTCTTTTCAAAACAAAAGTGAAAACCAAAAATAAAATAACGATAACGAACAAACCCTAAATAATGGACTTTCTTTGGAATAGAGCATCCACCCCGGTGTGGCCTCAATGGCTCAATCCATGTCCTCTTGTTTCTCCCTACCTTATTCCCTACAATCAAGCATCATTCATGATTCACCACCAAAAGAACAAAAGACAGAGTAATAAGCAAGAAGTGCATCAAGAGAATTAACCCTGCCAAACATTGATACTTGGTATAAAAATTGAAGATGAAAGCGACTGTTCATCACAAGAAGACCAATATTGGTTTAGGACTGCAGATCACGCGGTCTAGTCTACTTATATGATTGTACATTTGTACTCCATTTACAAACACGCACCCTCTTAACACCCTTTTGGTTCATCTTTAATTTCTCATCTATTCATTTGTTTTCTTTATCTATTTCATGAATTACACCACCACTAATTAAAATCAAGTAAGTAGTACTCTTTCTTTTTTCTCAAAATCATATTTACAACTTGTAAGTGTAACCACCAATAAGTGCATCCTGAGCACGCACCTTTAATCACAGCATTGCTTTCCCCCCATTCAAACATTCAACGACACATCTCTTTCTTATTCCCCACTTTTTTCATTCAATCAGGTTATACAACAACAACGTACTGTGTGAATTATTAGGAGCTTTAAGCTCAAGTTTTTTTTATTGAAAATTAAACCAGGATATAATTAATGGTGTATTTTTATGATCAACAAATGTCTTTGGTCAGTTGCCTGACATTGTGGTTGAAAATGGCGATTTTTATGTAAAAATTTTCATACTAGGGTAAGGTTTGCTTAGGGTACTCTCACATCTGATGCACTTCACCGTTTTACAATGCATGCGCAACCAATCACATAATATTCACTATTGTACTTTATTTAATTTTTTTTAGAGTTTAGTCTTTTTTTAAAAAGAAAATTTAGCGAGTTGCAAATTTCTTACTTCTATTTCATTAATTACCTCGTTACGTAACAAATTCAATCCACGGCCCGCGTTTAGGGAGCGCGAAGTCAGCGAGCGCTCAAAGAGTCTCATCAAACAGAGAGCCTCGTAATATAATATATATATGTATTATTTGTTGCAATAAATAAATAAATAGAACAAAAAAGCTATAGAGTAGGGAAACAGGTCGATAAACACGGAGAAACAAGAGTCAAAGCCGGAAAACAGACATAAGGTGTCTTCTGACAATTTTTGGGTATTTGTTGAAAAAAATAATTTAGAAAACGTGTTTAGTGGACAAAAGTATTCTTAAAAGTTGTTTTTTGGAAATTTTCCTTCATTTTTTTTTAAAAAAAACTTCTAGTACATTACTTATTTACGTAATAAAAAAAACAAAATTTTTATATACTAAAGTTTGGATTAATATAAAAATATAATACTCTAAGTTGAAAATTAATGAATTAAAATATTAGTTTTAAATTGTAAATACATTTCATTATTAAATTACAAAAATCTTCTACAAAAATCTACAGTCATGTAAATTTTAAACAAATTTGTATATATTGAAATGTTTTGATTAAAATAAAAATAATCATTAAAAATTTTAACATTTAATGTAAAACAATTTCGCTATTTAAATTACCAAAATTTCTATAAGATAAATAATCTCTAGAAAATCGAATTTTTCGTAGCAATACAACTTCACTTAGGGTCTGTTTACTTCAACTCTTATTTTCAGGTTCAGTCAGTTCAACTCAGCTTAATGGATTTTCTACTAACTAATTAATCTTAAATCCATACAAATCTATAATAATTACATTATGAAAGTTGGTTTGTCGTTTGCTTAACCATGTTCTTTCTATAGTTCAATACATCAATCGTAAGTTAAATAACACAATAATAATGAATAATAATAATAATAATAATATATATAATAAATATAATAATAATAATAAATAATAATAATAATTATAATAATAATAATATAATAATAATAAATATAATAATAAGAATAATAATATAATAATAATAAAATATAATAATACATAATAAATAATGTTTAGGCGGGTGTCCTTTCAGGCGGTCAGCCCTAGGCCCGTTCAGCCGGTTTGTTCAGGTAGGCGACGTTAACATGTTTAACGGCAAGTTCAGGCGATCGTTCTGGGAAGTTCTAGTGCGTTGTTTGGGGTTGCTTTTCCTGGCAGTTTTGTGGGGGCTTTTCAAGTGTTTTGCAGTGCTGCTATTCTGCTTTTTCYGACACATTTCAGGCGGCTTCGTGGGTGCAATTCCGGCGTTGTTCGGGGCTGCTTTTTCGGTGCTTCTGATTACACCATTGCTGTAATTTCGTTGTAGGTTTYAAGCGTATTTGCGGCCTATTGTAGCGGCTTTGGGTTGGTTATTGGCGSCTTTTTGGACTGTGTTCTAGGCTGGTGTTTAGCGTGCTCTGATCCCTTTGATCTGTGCGACTTCGRTTGTGGTGTGTTCTGCTTGTTTTGCTTCGTTTTGGTGCTTTTGTGCGTAGTCAGGTTTGAGGTATTCTTTGTGCCTTAATTCCCACTTCTTTTGGAGCTTTGACTTTTGGCACTTTGACATTTGGACTTTGACTTTTGGACCATTGCTTATTACTTGGTTTTCCACGTTTCATGGAGCTTTAGGCTTTTGTGTATTTTGGATTTTTTTTGGGGTTTGTCCTATTCCCTTGGACTTTTGTTTAATTGCTATTATCTTTGCTACTTTATGCCGCCACGGGTTCGCTTTCATTGTCCGTTTGTAGGTCATCATGGATGTCATGATGGCGGGGGTCATGGGCTTGTTAAAAGCTACTTGCTCACTCATCTTCGAGACTGGCATTGTTTTGAGGGTGCGCGTGATGTGACTCGCAACTTGCTCACTACTGATTTGGATATTTTCACGATAGTTGAAACAACTTTCTGWCGTATGGGTGTTTGGCCATGTGGTGATTGTTATAGGACGCATACTCTTCGTTCTAGGTGTAAGCATGAAGATGAACATGATACTACATTTGTGGATCCGCCTGATTCTGGGGATGGTGTCGTTCGTTTCATTCTTTACGGTTTTCCTAGGCCGCCCGAACCTTCCTCTGTGGACCCYGATCAAGTTCACGATTTATCTCATCAACATCTTCTCTCTTTTGATGGTGCCCTTATTGATCGTTTACTTTCCAAGCGGTTGTCCACCGTGAAATCTATCCCTCTCAAGGGTCGTTTGGGCTCTTCTCGAGTTCTTAAAGAAGCACTTGAGAAGGTGGTTCACAATTCGGATGACTTATCTTCTTGGGTTCGCTTGCTTGTGATGCCTCTATGTGTCCTCAAAACGTTTTCTCCAAGGAGTAGTCGTGAGTGATCTTCGGCTGTTACTCGTCGTTGTCAGGAAGAGTGTATTACCTCTGCCATTCGTACTTGGAGTGCGTCGGGCGGTGCTAGGCAAGTTGTGCATGATACATTGGACAGTGTATCACCCTCTTTGTTGGATGCGGATGAGGGTAATGTATTATCTGAGCACAACATTAAGCATTGTAAGCGAAAGACTTCTAACGGTCATTACACTGCTGCTGTTCGGGTTCTTTCATCTTCGGGACTTGCTCCTTACAACGATGATATTCTTGCTGCTTTGGAGGCTAAGCACCCTTCTTGCCCTGTTCGTGTTCTACCAGATACTCCCGTGGATCATCACCTCATTGTTGCTTCTTCTGTTGTTTTGGAGCAAATCAAGGGTTTTCCGCGCGGTACGTCTTGCGGGCGTGATGGTTTGCGTGCTCAACACCTTCTTGATTGCCTTARTGGTGCTGCTGTTGCAATCTCTGATGAGTTGGTGGGGTCTATCACACAGGTGGTTAACTGGTTTCTTTCTGATGCTTRTCCCGCCGCGTTAGGTGCATATATTGCTAGTGCTCCGCTAACGCCTCTTGTCAAGCCCAGGGGTGGAATTAGGCCCATTGTTGTGGGTACTATTTGGAGACGCCTTGTTTTTAAGGTTGGAGCTGCTTTGGTTGGTCCGCGTATGGGTCGCTATTTCGGTGGTCTTCAATATGGTGTTGGTGTTCCGACGGGTGGCGAGACTATCCTTCATGTTGTTAACCAGTTAGTTGAGGCGCGTGGGGCTGAGGTTGGCCTATCTATGTTGTTGGTTGATTTTCGAAATGCCTTCAATTTGGTTAATCATTCTGCTTTGATTTGTGAGGTTCGTGCTCATTGTCCTGCTCTTTCTCGCTGGGTTGAGTTTTGTTATTCTTCACCAGCTAAGCTTTATTATGGAGAGCATACTTTGTTGTCTTGTCAAGGGGTGCAGTAAGGTGATCCTCTTGGTCCTTTGCCTTTTGCATTGGTTCTACATCCGTTGGTATGCCGTATCAGGGATACCTTTGGCTTGAGCTTGCACGCTTAGTATTTAGATGATGGTACTATCATTGGTGATACCTTGGTGGTTGGGAAAGTTTTGCAGATGATTTCGGCGGAGGGACCTAGTCTTGGCCTTCATGTTAACGTCGTGAAGATGGAGCTCTTTTGGCCTTCTAAGGACCCACGAAGTCGTCTTGAAGGGGTCTTTCCTCAAGATATCGCTCGGCCTTCCCTTGGTGTTCGATGGTTAGGCGGGCTTGTTAGTGCAAATTCTTCCTTTTGTGGGGACCTTGTTTCACAAAGAGTGTCGAAGACTATTGAGCTCATGGATGTTGTTGCTCAACTTGATGATCCTCTATGTGAGGTGTTACTTCTCCGTGCATGTACTGGAGTTTCGAAACTCTACTTTGCTATGTGTACTTGCCCCCCTGATCTTTTCGAGGCGGCTCAACTCTCCTTTGATGTGGCTCTGCGAGCTTCCTTGGAATGCATTGTCATAGCTTCAGGTCGTGGTTTTAGTGATTGGCAATGGCGGCTCGCCACCTTACCCTTTGCTTACGGTGGTTTGGGTGTTTATTCAGCGGGTGATGTTCGACACTATGCTTTTCTAGCATCGCGGCTGTAGTCTTCCAGTTTACAGGGTAAACTTCTTCAACATTCTGGCAATGTTGGTCTTGGTTCGACCTTTGATGGTGCATTGGGTCTTTTTAAAAGGACCGTGGAGACTGACCTTATGCGTAACCCTAGTGAGATCGCTGCCCCAAAGCTCATGAAGAAATTGGTAGATTTGTAAGTCACGAAGGTTACTACATCTGCTCAATCCACCTTCTCCTTGTCAACCCGTCAGGTTGCCTTGTGGAAATCCCAACAGGGTGATCATGCTTCCGCTTGGCTTCGGGTGGTTCCGATCTCTGGTTTGGGCCAGACTATGAATGGTAAGGCTTATCGTTCCGTTCTTTCTTATCGGTTGGGTGTTACTCTATTCTCCATTTTGGCTCCTTGCTCTACTTGCTCGCGGGTTTTCGATGACAATATTTTTGGGGATCATGATGTATCTTGCTCGAGGTTGATGGGTATCAAGCACCATCACATTGTTGTCCGCAATACTCTTCTTGACGTCTGTTATTGATCTGGGATTACTGCTCGTAAGGAGGTAAATGTTGGGTTGACTAATGGGATCGATGGGGCTCTTCAACCCGCGGATGTTTTGCTTTATTCTTGGGACGACGACTTGGATTTGTGTGTTGACCTGACGGATTCTTCTCCTTTGACGCAATCTGGGTTGTCTAACTTCGTTCCTAGTCAGATGGTGGCGGTAGCAGCTCAGCGAAAGCGGGAGAAGTATTTGGCGCGTTGTAGGACAATTGGATATGGTTTCCTTCCTTTTTCCTTCTCTTCTTTAGGGGAATTAGACAAGGGAACTGTTGCACTTCTGAAGCGGATCCAAACGTTCTCCAGGGCCCAGGACATTGGGGCACGTGCAGCTGCTCACATCTTCAGTCGGATAGGCTTCGCTATAGTTAGAGGAGTGGGGGCCCGAGTTGTATCTCGGCTCCCCTCTAACTTCTTATAGATCACTTGTCCTTTTTTGTTGCTTGTAACGCTTACCACGTTTTGGTGTTTTTTAATAATAATAATAATAATAATAATAATAATAATAATAATAATAATGATAATAATAATAATAATAATAATAATAATAATAATAATAATAATAATAATAATAGCTAGAGGAGTGGGGGCCAGATGTATCTCGGCTCCCCTCCAACTTCTTGTAATTTGTTTGAGGTTTGTTGCTTGTAAAGCTTAACACGTTTTGGTATTAAAATAATAATAATAATAATTCTTAATATTTTAATTATTTTTATAGCAATAATAATTATTATAATAGTACACCTAATATTTAGTAATGCAATCGTTGGCACAACACTAGTTAGCAAAATAATAACAGATATGGATAATAGTGCTAATTTTCATATATATGATAATGTGCAATACTTTAACAATATATGATACATAACAATATTTGGTATACATAAGCTTTAAGAATATATCAAGACCATCTCACCATCTCACAATCTATGAATAATTAACAATATTAATCATAAGTTAAATAATTCAGTTCAGTTCAGTTTAGTTTAGTTGATTTCTGAACAACCCGTCTTATTAGAGGTGCATTGGCGGAAACAATACACTAAGTTGGGGTCACAAAAGATGCGGAAAATTAAAAACTTCGAAAAGTAAACTAAGATAAAAGTTATTAGAATCCAATTTGAGGAGCAAACATCTCCTAACAACTTAAACAGTTCAAAACAAGACAACTAATTATGAATTATAAAAGGGGAGTCCTAAGTTCTCTCAATAGCCTCTTTCCCCAGTAGCTCCATAACAAATCATTCCTCACCTACATCATCTAAAACCACAGAAATTTGCCACTTAGTGACCAGTAACTAGACCATCCTTAACATACATGTTCAAACTTAAACAAAGAATTTATGAAAAGCTTAAGCAAAAGAATTCAATTCATAGACTACAAAGCCTCCAACATACTATAATCAAATTGAAAATAAACCAAGTCAATTAAAAACCAAAGTGAGTCAACCAAGACCAATTAAGTCCAAAATAAGTTATGCCAATAAAAATTAAACAAGTTATATAAATTTTCAAGTTGTAATTGGAATGGACGCAGTGAACAAATTCGGGGCTCACCAAGCCTAAATATAGTTAGGGCGAACCTCGGGTCTACCACAATGATATAACCCTGTCTAACAATGGCCAATCTCTCTCATTTTCYGAAGATCTTACATAATGAGAACGACAACTAAATCCAAAATCAATCTACTCCCTCCATTCCTTAATGTTCATGCCACTTCTTTTTTTTCWACTATTCACAAGTAAAGAAAATCTTACAAATAACTACTAATGTATAAGAATAATTATAGTGATGTGGGATCTTGTTTGATTCGTATTAATGTGTAGATTATTAATATTCAATCGTTATAATTTTCACAAATATATAATTAAAGATATAAACGATACAAAACATGCATTGGGAAGCGTATGAACAGTAACTGGTAGGAACATTATGGAACAGAGGGAGTACTATAGATGCGCTATCCAATCGAAGGAATCACTATGGACTTACCCAACGATTCCCAAACATCAACAAAACAGAACCATCAARGATCAATTCCAAAAACCAAATCCATTAACAAAACCAAATCAAATCAAATTCCAAAATAAGTTCCACAATTTCGTGAAGTAAACTAAAACCAAATTAAGGTCAAAATCAAATTCAAAAGCCAAGATCAAAATCAAGTTCCATAGATCAAAGTTCACCATTCAAACCTTTGGCAAAACAATTGAGAAAGTAATTTAAATCAAAATGCAYATAGAAAACCAAAATAAATTCTTTCATAATCCATGTAATTAAGCATGAGACCAAAATAGTAAGTWAGCACAAAAACTTTAGTTTGAACCCACATGACCACAACTAAAAATTACAATGTTAAAGGAACCTAGTTAATAACGTTATTAATCATTAATTCACCAAAATTAAGCCAAGACTCATCAATAAAATTAATAAATAAATAAATACATACAAGATAGGTACAGTTCTAAATTATTTAGGACTATTTTAAACACTTAAAGCAAATTGTTTAACTATTTTGCTAATAATTAGTAAATTGGAAAACCCAACCGGAATTACATCTTAAATCACCAAATAACTTAAAAATAATTTATTAAACTTAAGTAAAGGTTAAAGGTCAGTTTTTAAGTCCCAAATTTATTAATTCGTGGCTATTTAAAACAGGAAACCAAACAGTCAATTAAAAGGTCTTAACCGATTAAATAGATTAATACTTAGAAATTCCAAAATAGTTATTTAATTAACCAAATTCATTTAGACCATTACAAAAGAGATTATAAAACAATTTAGTACTGAAAAATAACAGGAAATATKTATTTTAGAACAAATAAAATAATTTCAGAATTTATAAATTGCTAAAACCGCATAATGACAAAATTGCTAGAAATTCTTTTTAATCAATTAAAGGAAAAATGGAAACTAATAATCCCACCTTTTGGTGGTCTTCTCTCAATAATCCGACCTCAAAGTAATTACAGAATAATCCCAACTTTTAGGGTGGTCTTCCCAAAATAATCTAAACTCTCATTTTCTTACATAGAACAAGCCAAAAATGGATCAACAAAAGCAACAAAAATAAGAGTTCAGATTATTTTGGGAAGACCACCCTTAAAGTTGAGAGGTATCTCGTTGCACCATTACTTTAAGGTCGGATTATTCTGAGAGCATGACACAAAAGGTGTGGAAGAAATTATTAGTTTCCATTTTTCCTCTTAATTAAATTAATCAAAAATTAACCACTCTATTTCTGGATCATATACCATAATAAGATAATTTTTAAACCCTTTTATTATAATCATTTTAACTAATTACAATTTAAAAAAAACTGCAGGCAGGAATCAGTTTTAAGAAGACATCCGGAATTTTTTTGACGGCATTAAACTTAATTAGGTGCAAGAAAGAATTACAATTTTGCGGTATACCAATAAATTATCAGCGGGATTAGTTTAGGGTTGCCACCATATTACAAATTATTCCAAACAAAAAATAAGCACAAAATTATACAGTAATAACTTTCACAAAAAATTCACACGCCCAAATCACCGATTTAATTCGGTTTTTACAAATAAAATTGCAACTTAAGATTATTGGTAAGTCATTAGAAATTTACAAAATAAATAATTATACATAATTCTACATATTAACACACGCTCATGGACAATTTGATTCTACAACTAGAAATTGTTGCACAAATAAATTAAAAGTAATTTATTCACATTCTCTTAAACCGAAGGATAACAATTTCCAAATTGATTGATCGCTAAGATGTAATTTTATGTTTAACTTAGAACAAATAATTGAAAGAAAAATCTATTACCTGAATTTATGAGCAGAAAAAAAATAAAATCCTTAAGTGCTCGAACAGACAACCGGCCTCCAAGAAAAATACTCAAGAATTTGCAAAATCACCCTTGAATTCAAAACTTGAGAGAACCCAATAAAACATCAAAGATGTGTCCTAAACCCCCTTATTTCGGCTGCCTAATGAGAGAGTGAGAGGTTTGCTGTATATTTTTTTAGAGAAGAGAAGAAAAGAAAAATGGTTTAAGTGCACATGAGAATGGGAAATAAAAGGAGCCAAAACCACCGAAAAGTCACCACATAACCGCCAAAGAAGTGAGTAGGGAAGGAGGTGGGATGTGACTTTGCTAAATTTTGAAGAGGAAAATATGAAGTTTTGATGTATTCAAGGGTTTAATATCAATTCTACAAAGAACAATAAAAGAGTAACTGATGAATTAGCGAGAACACTTACTTAAACTAAACACACTTAGAATCCTCCATATTACACGCCTGCGTAGGATTTAGGCTGTACCAAATTATTAAACCTTCTTACTTAGACTAATTTTTCGACACACAACCAACCCAGCCCCACCACCACCACCACCCTGCCACCACCACACATACTGACAACACCACTCTACCACTACACACTACACCCCAGCCACACTACCACCACTACCACCCACTACACCACTTACTACCACTATAACTACCACGTACCTGAACTACTACTACTACCCACTATATACTACTACTACCACTATATCTACTACCCTACGTACTACTGTACTACTGACTACTCCACTACTAGCTACTAGTCTACTCCATACTCAACCACCCTACACCACTACCCCACCACACCCCACCACCACCACCACCGAAACTACGCACTACCACTAACCACTCCACTACCACTACCCACGATACCATACATCTACCACTACCACTACCACTACCACTACCACTACCACTACCACTTACCACTACCACTACCACTACCACTACCACTACTACTACTACTACTAATATAATAATAATAATAATATATATATAATAATAATAATTAAAATAATTTATAATATATAATAATAATATTACATCATAATAATAATATATATAATATACTTCAATAATAATAACTCTAGCAAAACCTTATCTTCACTGATTGGCAGATTATATTTCCGAGGGTACTGTAGGTGCGGAATCCACCTTCTCCTTATCTTCACTTCAGGTTGCCCTTATGGAAATCCAACCAGGGAGATCACTCGTCGGCTTGGTTGCGTGCGATTCCTATCTCAGGTCTTTAGGCCGACCATGAACGGTAAGACGTATCATTCAAGTTCTTTGCTATCTAGTGGGTGTTCCGTTTTCTCTGCTTCGACGCCGTGTTCGCTTGTTCTCGGGTCTTCGTTGGCGACATTTAGGGATCATGATGTGTCTTGTGCTGCGTATCGCGGGGTATTAAAAATCGATATAATGTTGTCCGCGACACTCTTCTTTGATGTCTGTTATCGCTTTGGAGTTTGTACGTGCGAAGGAGGTATATGCTGGGGATTGATTAGTGAGGGGCGTCGGTGCTCTTCGACTTGTGGATATCATCTCTTTCTTGGGGATAAGCGGCCTGGATGTGTGCATTGACCTAACGGGTTCTCCTCTGACGCAATCTGGGGTTGTCAGACTTTTGTTCCTGGTGGGGTTAGTTTGCACGGCGGGCAACAGCGAAGCGGACAATATATGCAGCGATGTCGGTGTCGGGACATTGGCTACGCTTTCTGGTGGTGTCGTGTGCTCTTCTTTGGGGGAATTGGGTAAGGGAGCGATTGCGCTTCTGAAGCGGATTCAGGCTTACTCTAGGGCTCAGGACATCGGCTCACGTGCTGCTACTTACATCTTTGGCAAGATAGGTTTTTCTATAGCTCGAGGAGTGGGGGCCYAGATTGTATCTCGGCTCCCCTCCAACTTCTTGTAATTTGTTTGATGTTTGTTGCTTGTAGAGCTTAACACGTTTTGCTGGTTTTATAATAATACGATATTATACAATCGAAATAACTCTATTCGAGGCAAGGAAAATCGGCCAAAAACGAGGTCGATACTGGGCGCAATTGCGCCCAAAAACTTCCTATTCTGGCCGATTTCGACCATTGCCTATAAATAGGGTACCTCCCCTATTCATTTGACGAAATTTTTGGCTTTGGACGTGCATTCTCTCACACGTCCTACTCTCTCTCTTTCTCACTCTCTCTCTCAAACACATTCTAACACATTCAAACACAATTCAAACACATAAAAGCATCTTCAAAAGCTCTTTTACAATAGATCTAAGAGGTTTTCAAGGGTCCGAGGCAGTGTTGTTGGTCTTTGACATCGTGTTGCGAGGTAGGTTTGAGGCTAACGTCTCAATTCTAAACCCCCTTTTGCATGCTTGTTTAGAAATTCGACTTTCTATGTAATTTGCATGTAATATTGATTAACAAACCGTTCGACAATTCAAATTAAAAACAACCTTAAGGMATAACTTTAAATTCCTCGTACGAGTGCTTGCATGCTTGTCTCACAACGATAAAATGCTTTAACAAAGAACTGCAAATTTCGTGTTTCACGYCTAATAAGATAACTATGGACAACCGACATTGAGCTCCTGGATTACGGAATTCATGTTGAGATTTGTTGAAATGGACCCTCTTACGGGAAAAGAGTCCCTTAACAGAATAATTGACAGGATTCTAGTGCGCCTCAACTATTCTCAAACGCCTCATCAGCCAAATCTGTCATGAAATAGCAGCATGTGCAATATTTAGTCATCACATGAATAAACAAACAATAATATTTATATAAATGCACTATTTTGCAAATATTCAAACTAAATATTGTACCTACAGTAAAACAAGACATCCAGATAAGGGCGCATGCGCATCCTTCTTAAGGCGGTCGAGCATCATGAATAACTCCCCCGAGCACAACGACATAGGAGTACGGCYGGCCTCGCATTGCTCAACAATAAAAATAATGCTAGCATGACCAACATTCGGCTTGCCATGGACAAACAGGAAACGTGCAAACAAGCAAATCATAATTGCATTTCTACGGTAAATTCTACAACAAGAAGCATCACTAGCAATATAGTCATCAACTAGTGCAAGCAAATCAATTTCCCGACCTTGCACTATGCGTCGTGAAACAGTAGGACTAAGTCTCAAGTATCGCTTATATTCATCAACAAAGTAATTGGCAGTATTAGGGATACAAGGGAGACTTACAACAGACCGATCAATAATAGCACCAAGTTTCTCAGGTAAAGGAACAATTTCCTTGTCCCAAAGACAAAAAACAGTGCGTCAATGGGTCCCACAGGCTTATAGCAATGTAAAGAAGATTGGTATCGAGACTTACATACCTTAAAGTCAAGAGAAMATCACGATTCATCCTTGCAAGGTCCTCCCTTTCACGAGCATCCAAGTGTCGAAGCACATCATTCAAAGCATTAGCAAAGTCTCTCTCCATTTGATTTGTTTTAAATTCTTTGATGTCATGAATTAAATGAAGTTCAAAGCAATSTATGAGAGGTTTTTAAAAACTAAGGAGGCTGTAATGAATGAATTAGGGCGTGCATAAACCCCTATTTATAAGCAATAAGACCGAACAAACTTGCCAAAAATCGAATTTCGAGCAAAAATAGCTCGATTCTGGGCGTAATTTTTGGTCGATTTTGCTTCTTTTACCTGCTCCTATGCACGATGGCACACAGTTCTTGGTCCAATCTATGTCCTACCTTGAATTTTCTAGGAGGAACGAGCCGACATTCGTTTCAACAACGCAACGCAACATACATAACAATGCAAGACGATCGACGTTGTCTTACAAGTTTAATTACAGGCATTGCATATAGTTAGCAAGTTGGCTTTTGCAAATTGTAATCAAACTCGGCATTACAAAAACGAGCTATGTCAGAATCATACACAAGACTAGTAATATTTACACAAGCACTCGAGTCTAAGCTAGAATCGAGTCGAGTCAAGTCATGTCAAGCAAAAGTCAACAATTAAGTCTAGGCAGGTCTGAGCGAAGTCCTAAAATCAACAAATGCAAAGCTAGGGTCACCCCCCTTTCCTACAGGTGACAAGTACATCTATTGCTCGCGACATGTCGAAAAACCAAGTGACGCTAGCACCTGCAAGGTAGACCCTTCCGACAGCCCATTAGGGAGAGGATTTACAACAGAGGTTCCTGGTATGGTAAACTAAGACAAGGGTCCAGGCTAAGAACAGGAAGTCGAAGCTCCACCTCGGTTAGGGACCGAACTCATCTATACATCGTCGCCCTAACGAACCTGCACAAGGATTTTCACTTTAAAAAACGGGTTCCTGGCCCTAGAAAATGTTGAAATCACGAGATTCGGTGCACTTACCTAGTCTCTCAGATGATAGTAGGCATATATCTAGGCATCTATTATTCCCAGCAGCCTCATAACGCCTGCTCGAGGCGTCCATTTCGCAAAACAGGCAAGTCAGCACATAAGTAAGTATTGGCATGAAAAGGCAAAATCAAAGTGTTCCCTACCTGTCCAGCTCCAGGGCGCATCGAGTTCTGAGCGCGCCTAGCGGCCAGAGGAGAAAACCCAGTGAACTCTTCTAGGTCAAGGCGGATCCTCAAGTAAGCAAAGGGGATCTCACCGAGGTCATAAATAGGCTGCACGAGCCAAGTCAAAGTTAGTGCACAGCTAGAAGAAAGCAAATGCAAAGAAAAGGTGTGGATAAGCAAGACTCATACCTCGGCAACTAGCTCGACTCGAGGAGCGAGTCGCTCCTCAATGAAACGCGCATAGGCGTCCTAACCCCTGTAACCAACCAGGAGGTGGTACTGCGCTGCCTCACCATGACTCAAGTCGTTGGACAACGAGGTGACCAGCAACTCCTCATCCATCACAGTGACTGGAGGATCCAGAGGCTCTGCAGGTGCAGAAAGGCTATGCTGCCTCACTGCACGTTCCTTAAGGTACTAGACAGGCCCTTGAGGTCCCCAAAAAAGGCAAAGCCTCTAGTTGAGCTCAGCTGCTGCAACGAGCCTCCTCGGTCTCGCATTCCCCACTCGTCTCCATGGGCGCCACTCCACTTGTAGCAAAATATGGTCAAAATCACAAAGCATTCAAGTAAAGGGCAACACAACTCACCTCAGCTGGGTTCAGGCGGCAAAGGATCCTCCTGGGCTGCTGAAGCCCACTAGTCGAAGATGGAGTGTCTCGGGGTGTCCACTGAATCATCACCGACCATCTAGCAGGCTGCGCCTGAGGATCTAACATAGGCACTAAGCCATGCGTGGAAAGTACTCAAAAGCCCAGAACTGCAAGTACAACTAGTGGGGTCAAGCAACAAAAGAAAATTAAATACAAACAAGGCGGTAAAAGTCAATGAAAATTACCTCGAGCACTCTCCACAACCAGCTAGTGCAGGGATCGCAGCGCCATCCACCTGACGGCAGTATAACCTCATAGATTGCATTAGAGCAGCATAGCCGAATTCACCCTAGTCATAGGAGGAAACAGTAGAAAGATCCTCCAGAATTGGGAGAAAACGAAGCTGAACTTTGCTCCCCGTTCCCTTATCAGGACACAATACCATGCAAAGCATCACCTGGATAAAGATCGTAGCTGACTGCTCATCAGTAGCTGACGCTTTGTGATGCTCGGTTATTCACACTCTCAGCTCGTAGGAGGGAAGCAATCGGACCCAGCCACTCATCCAAACAAGGATCAAAAAGCCTGATCTAGTCATCTATCTAGAGGGACAAGCTTTTCTGTGAAAGCAAGCCCGAACAACATAGCAAAGTCATAGGGGGTCACAACCATTTCCCCCCACGGGAAGTGAAAGGTGTTTGTGGTATCCCAAAACCACTCCATTAGGCCGAAAACCGGAATCTTGGTAGCAAGTGAATATGAYTGACTAACCAGGTTAAGAATAAGATCCTGGAAGCCACATCACCTAAGGATGTCCCATACTCCTCTACGGCGCTCGAAGAACTCTCTACGAAAGAGATCACCAATCGTATGAGAGGTCCCGTGCATCCGAGTACAGTAATCGCTCTGCACAAGAGATGATACAAAACATTAGCACACGAGGCAAAACAAAAGGCAACCAGACAAGTGAAGGAAACATACCCGTCCATTCCTCGGACGAATAGAAACATGGTGATCAGGGGAGCAACATAACTCAGAGTTATCCTAGTCAGCCACCCTCCATCTCTGCGGGAACTACGTACTTGCTTTCCTCTCCGTACTTGCATAGTACAAGGAGAATTAGGCAAAGATTTAGAAACCAAACAGGCAGCATAACGACTAAAAAATGGGCATCCTGCATACAAACAATARGCCCTTTGGGGGCTTACAGCTAATCAACACAACCATGGACGAAGGAAATACATAATTTCCTTGCAGTTGGAACAATAGGAAAGCAACTAGATAGGCAAGAAAGAGCACTTCTTCTCCCAGTGAATATACATGCCTTACGAAATGCACAATTCCACTCACAAATTCTATATGCAACGAGGATTTCAAGAAGGTGTATACACTCACTCATATGCCGTAATCTTCAATTTAGCAAGTAATCACCATTAACAAGTGCATTTTCAAGCTTTAAGCTACTTACAATGGTTAAATCATACATGGGCATCCACATTGTTGCAAATAAGCATGGAAAGGTTKATTCTATCATCAACAAGCAAGAATAAACAAGGCATATGCATAATTCAACAAAGCATGGGCATARCAAGCTACTATTCATCATCTTCTTCAAGTAGTAAGCTTACAATGGCATGACTCACTCAAATTTGCACCAAATTTGATGAAACAAGTTGCAAAAGACTCACATAAGCATGAACAAGCCAAAACATTCAACAATTATAACCATACACAAGAAAGGGAGAAAGCCCCAATTCAATTGCACAAATTGACAAGGCATATTCAAATGGCATGATTTTGAGTATTATAGAATTGCAACTTATAAGTGAATTTCAAGTTTGGAGTAGTAAACTTACTTGAACATAGGATTTGATGAGCAAACAAAGCCTTTAAAAGCAATTCCAAGGTGTAGCAATGGAGTTAAGAGAGAGTTTGCAATAGACAAAGCAAGAGGCAAATGGAAAATGAGGCAAAAGTGCCAAAATAAGGCACGAAATTCGACCAAAATAGGTCGAATGTTGGGCGTAATTGCGCCCAGCTTTTGCCTATTTTTGGCTCGATTTTCAAGCTTTTCTCGTGGGCCCACTTGTGTACGCGCGAAGCCCATTGCGTTCAAATGTCGTTGGTACTTCCCGGGAATTCCAACCAACTTTCAAAAGTCATGCACAATGAGTAAAATGCCCCAAAGCAAGCAAAACGGGCCCGAAAGTCATCAAATCGCTACAAAAATACACCCACGAAGCTACGACAAGCCGTAAGCAAATGCAAAATCACAACGAAGTAATAGCCACTATCAAATGAGGGTCGAAAGCAAATGAAAGTCAAAGCACGCATTCCCTAGCCAGAGTTGCATCATCCTCGCAAAAGCCAAGCGTTAGCCCAATTGTGTATACGCAATGCAAGCATTTACAAAAAAACATTGCTATACGCAATCGTGGCTATACGCAATCGTGGCTATACGCGACGTTACCATCATTTGAGTTCTCCCGAAGGACTCGCCGAGACGGTATACAGCTGATCAAGCACGCACCAGCAAAAAGAGATTCCTATACACGATCCTGGTTATACACTGCGTTACCAGTATGTTAATCTTCTCGGAAGACTAGCCGAGATGGGATAAAATATTTCAAGCAGGCACCAGGTCCAAACGGAGGCATCATACGAACACCATTTCATTTTCCCCAAAGAATTCTAAACAGAGGCATCGATACGGACACCACAATAATTCCCCATGAAGTCCTAACGAAAGTATCGAGGCGGCAACTTGTTAGMAGAAAATCCCCAGTGGAATCAGAACCATAGGTGGAAATTCCCCCCAAAGATCGAAGCACGGAACCCTAGTGAAATTTGAACCATAGGTGGAAACGTAAGAAAAAGTGTTAGCAACAGAGACAAGCAATCTAGCAACATGCCACCGCAGGTGTAGGTAAAACTAATGCATTTGTTTTGTAGGTACCTAGTACTTGGGCTTTCGTTTTACGAGATTTTGCTCTCTACAAACTTAGCCAAAGTGGGGGCTTCTGTAGATACATGCATTTTTTTCTACCCCACAATGACCAATGATAAGACAACCCTCGCAACACACAAGTCAAATCGAGATAGTTAGGACCCTAACAAGCCATAAAAAAGGCARATTCCCATGCACCGAACAATTATTCCAGGTATTAAGCACCTCAGAAAATAAGTTTTAATTTACAAATAATTTTAACTTATTTTWAAATATTTTTTCTAGATTTTGTTYGGAATTTTTTTGAATTTGTCTAAGTATTTTTGGCGATTTTCGAAATTTTCCACAATTTAATTAATTTTGCGATAATTAATTAAATTATGAAAACAATTCCAAAATTCACAAATTTTCAGCACAACACCCTATTTTTCACAAGGAGTTTTAATATATTTTTTCCATAATTTTTTAATTTATGGTTTAATATTCATGAATTTCTTAAGCGAAAATGCAAAATTAAGCAAAGCGGGCCATCTCGAGATTTTCGCCTTGAGACACGCGTCACGAGGAAGCGAAAATCCCGAGCATATTGGTAATATCAGCCGTAATTGCAATAATATCAACTATGATCGTATAAAATCGAGTATATATTGTATACCATTATATTACGATATTGTTTCATTACAATCTCGTTATTCAAGATAAAACAATCTCGAATATCGCAATAATATCCGAAGCAATCGCAATAATATCAAATAATAATCGCATAAAATCACGTACGATTCTATTACGATATTATACAATCGCAATCACGCTATTCGAGGGAAGCAAAATTGGCCGAAATCGAGGTCGATACTGGGCGCACTTACGCCCAAAACTGGGCGTAATTGCGCCTAAAAACTTCCTATTTTGGCCGATTTCTACCCTTACCTATAAATAGGGAGCCTCCCGTATTTATTTGATGAACTTTTGGCTTTTGGACGTGCATTCTCTCACTCGTCCTACTCACTCTTTCTCTCTCTCTCTCAAACACAATTCAAACACATAAAAGCGTCTTCAAAGGCTCTTTTACAATAGATCTAAGAGGTTTTCAAGGGTTCTAAGCTTYGCAAGGGTTCTTAAGGGTCCGAGGCAGTGCTGTTGGTCTTCGACATCGTGTTGCGAGGTAGGTTTGAGGCCAACGTCTTAATTCTAAACCCCCTTTTTCATGCTCTTTTAGAAATTCGACTTTCTATGTAATTTGCATGTAATATTGATTTTACAAACGGTTAGGCAATTCAAATTAAAACAACCTTAGGCATAAGCTTTAAATCCTCGTACGAGTGCTTGCATGCTTGTCCTCACCACGATAATATGCCTATAACAAGCCTGCATATTTCGTGTTACCACGCCTAATAAGTAACTATGGAAATGGCATTAGGCCTCCTGGAATACGTTGAATTACAACACCATGCCATAAAAACTAGCACTATTTGCTAGTATTCTGTTAACACACCGCCTAATTATATTGCAGTTAGGGTTTTAAATGGAAAACTATTTGTTTGTTGTCCTATCGAGACAATGAATCGCAATAATTGAGAAGAGGGCTTACTTCACGCTTACTCCCCCTCAATCCAGGACCTTTAGTGCCTAGCAGACTGGAGTCCTATCGCCTCGCTTTATTCAATTATATGCAGGCTTAACAAGGGTTCCCGTAGCTTCCAAAAGAGTTGCTAGTGGCGACTTCCTTTAGCTCATTTTTGAGTATAAACACACAATCCAGGCAACTACAATATGCAAAAGCAAAGAATTTATTTTAGTAAACAAAACCGCCAGCAGCCCTTATTTTGTACCCCCCGGAGTAGAGGGACTGGACCCAGTCGACCCGATGACGCCCTGCGCCCGTCATATATAATCTCATTTCAACTATCATGTTTTCCTAATATTATGTTTTTGAATTTTTCTTGTTTTTAGATTTGGCCACCCAAGGCTTTTGGAGACATGTTTGCCTTTGTTTCAGACCTATTGGAGGAGTTGTTTAGGGTATTGTTTAATCAATTTTGACTGTTTCTTGTGAGACTTAAAGGGAAACTTGGTTTAGCAAGTTTGGTAGTGTTGGATGACTGGGAGATGATCTCACAATTACCCTTAGTGTTGAATTGAGATAATCACTTTGATTGGCATATATAATATATATATATATATATATTATTATAATATATATATATATATATAATATATATATATATTATATATATATATATAACTATTATAATATATTATAAGTTGGACAAGCTAGTGTTCCTTAGTGTTTGTGATTTTTGATTTCAAATCATTTATTCCTTGTTTACTCCGATTAGCTTCTTCCATCAGATTTTAGTTTAAACCCCCAAACTTGGTTTGCTTACTGAAGCATTTTCCCCAAGCCTTCCTTGTGGTTCGACCCTTTACTTKCCACTACACTAATGTAGTGAATACTCGAGGTTTTACAAATAGTATTTGCAAACCTCCTCTTTGGTTTAGTTCCAATGGCCCAAGGGGGAGCGTCTTCACAACTAGACCCCCTACCTGGCGCTTGACACCCTTTTGCGATAAGGATAGGAACAATTCATTTGGTCTTGGGATGTTCGATGTTACCCCAGAGTGGTAGCAACAAATTGGTTTGTCACATTCCTTTACCCAAGACTCGAAATTTTGGTGTTCAGTCCTGACCGCTAGGGATTTGCCTGCTGCTGAACCTGAGCATATTGGCTTTGAAATGTATAATCCCCAACTCGTCGCCAGACAATTCGGCCTATATCAGTCTTTGACCTTTCCAATACTGAACATAGGAAATCATAGTTGGGGTGCCAGATTTCTGTTTGATGAAGAAGACGTGTGGCAAAGCCCGACCATTCAATTCAAGACAAACATCTTGCCTTTTTTCAGTGCTTGTAGTTAGTCATTGAAAGCTACACCTTGTGGTGGTATAATGAAGAATTCTGGAATAGCACAACAAACAAAGTCATCAACAACTTCAACTTCAGCGTGACATCATTCGAAGGTATGTTATCTCATTCGTCTAGTGTTTTTCGGAATTCTTTTACTTCAATTACTTAGTATTCTTTCCCTTCTGTTTCTTCTAATGTAGAAGGCAAAGGAAGTAAGAAGAAGTCTATTTCTTCTTTTAATAGGAAGAGTGGTGACTTGACTGAGATCACCATCCATGAAGGAGAACTGAATGCCACTGAATTTAACACGCAACCAATTTCCATCACTGATGACAAGTATTGCTAGTGTATTCCTCATCTACTAATCGTGAGCCTCCAAGAAGCCTTTGAGCGTCCTACCCRTGCTGGAGATAGAAAACATGGCAACAGGCACAGAAGAATCATCACTCCCAGCYCTTCAGCCCGAACTCGATCTACATTATAGTCAATCGAACCAAACTCTGATGAAGATAACCGCCAGCCCATCTCAGGTAATGTATAACGAAGTTTGTCCTTGAMCAAGCTTTCTTTGTTACTAGACTGACCCTATAGTTTGTAGTCTCAGCATTTCTATTCCAGAAAAAGGAAGAACCCTGAAGGGCCCTCTCTGACTAACACTAGTGGAAAAATTGCTATAAGTAACCCCTTATTTGTAACCATCATGCTCATTGTTGGTTACCTATTACTTTTTTGTAACCAACATTTAACAAAGTTGGTTACATATAGGTAATAAATTAACCCATCACCTTATATGTCTGTTACAAATAAAAATTTAATAACTATAAAAAAATTATGAGTTACAAATAATTATTTCAGATTTATTAAACCAATTATATGTAACCAATATTACTTAGTTTTTACCTATAGTATTAGTCAAAATATCAAAATATTGATTTTGGAACACAGTTTTAATTTGGCTCCCTACCTTTCACGGTTCACCATCTCCCTCACGCATTCAACTTCCTCACGCCATTCCCCAAAGCAACTCCCTTTCACAACGCATTGCGCCGCTGTTGTCGCACTGTGCCGGTTTCAGATCTCCCTCCATTCACTGGCCGTTGCCGCTACTGCGCTCAAATCTCCTGCTACTGCGCCGTAGCCGCTGTTGCTCCCTCCCACGAATCTCCACTGCTGTACTACTCCCACTCTCCATTTCATTGCAAGGTTTGTGCTCCCCTATCATTTTACCCCTAATATGGTCGAATTTCAATTTTTTGTTCAATTTATTGATTTTAGTAAGGTTAGGTTTCAAACTATGATTTTCATTTCAATTAAGTTTGTAGTATGATTTAGGATTTAAAATTTTGTTTCAATTATGTTAATATGATTTAGTTTCGAAAATTTACTAAACTACTATGATTTATGATTTATGTTAACTATGATTAAATTTCGTAAATTATTTTATGATTTAAATTTCGTTTACATAAGATTTATAAACTATGATTTATGTGTAGATATGATTTATCTTGAAACCAGCTTCAATTTGCAGTAAATTGTTAGGGCTTTGTAAATTTTTGATGAAAATTGGAGATTTTTTTTAATTGACAGCGATGGATAATCAGAATCAGGAGCAGGAAGTATCAGTCTTCTTGCCGGTTTCATCATTCAATCATGTTTTTAAATTTATACCTATTCATGTGAATTGGTACTCGTAATACAGAATTTTTTTGGATGTTTGAATTATATGTTTCTGATTGTTAACACAGTTGATGATTGCTTTTTTAAGGGTAAATCAAGAGTTTGATTGATGACATTGATTCGTTTTGAGCTTGTGTATTCTCATTATATTAGAGTTTAATATTCATGTGTTGTTCGAAAGGGATTGTTAGAGATATTGTAAATTCTTAATGCAGTTGTTGAATATTGATGACATTATTAAGGGTTAGTGTTTAATTCCCTACTAGTTAGTGGCACACTGTCAACTATATCCGATTATAAGAATGCCTTTAAAGGTGTTTAATAAGAATTCCTTGTAGTAGCTGGGTTTTCCATTCTGCAGAATTTATCATTGAATTTACTAATTTCGTTTCAAATATGATTTATTTTAAACTATGATTTAATTTCTTTGACATCTTGGATATTTGATATGTGTTGTTAAAGCATATTCATTTCATTAACCTTATTCCTAATTAAATAAAAAATTTACTAACATAAATTATAATAGCCTTTGCTAACTACTATGGCAAACACAAGCACCAAAAAAAGCTTATAATTAACACCTTTTAGGAATAATTCTGGAAATCTAATACAATCTGAAATCTCTTAAAGTATCTTTGATATCTTGTAATCTGTCGGGTGTTGCAAAAGCCTAATTCATTCTAGTAATCTTAATCCCAACTAAATTAAAACTGAAATTACAAACAAAAAATTATAATATAACATTGGTTAAAAGCATTTTGCTAAGCTACTATTGCAAACATAAGTAAGTAATACATCGGTTGTTGTGCCGTGTTGCTGCTGTTTTTTGATGCGAGTTGCAGTTCTGTGCTTCTACGTGCTGTTGTTATGTGCTTCTACTGCTTGTGCTATATGATGTCTACTATTGCTTCTTTTCTGAATTAGGTTGTTTGTCTATTGTTTCTGCCTTTCCATTTCATCCATTTGCCCTCCTTATTACATGGTAAGTACCTTCTTTCTAGTTAGTCACATTGATTTATCTGGAGCTAAGGCTTATATCATATAACCCGTCGGTTATAAAATAATACCACTAACTAAATTACCATAACTTCACAACACGTGATGTACCTATTTATACCTTTTCGTCTTTTTGTAAGTGCAAAAAATAAAGAAGAAGACGTTCTGTCTCCCAAGCTTAATTAAAAGATCCTGGTCCAGCAATCGAGCATTGTCGTGCCTTTGAGCAATGGCTTTCATTCAAGCCGAGACTATACAAAAGATCTTCAACTAACTGTCTCAAACTCAGAGTACTCCCTCTTTCACTTCACTAAGGTCGGATTTTGAAAAGTCTGCAGAACTACCTGTGTTCCAGTTTTCACATTTAAAAGCCACTACAAATTCACTAGCTAGGGACTTGGGAGGTGGCTTTGGCACTGTCTACTAATGGTATGATTTATATACACCATCACGAATAAATTATTTCCATTTGACTCTACATTTTTTCAAATACTCCATACATGATTACAGTGCTGCAATTAACTATGTGATTTGATGTATATAGCATAATTACCTATGTGATATTTGTTGATTTCCTGGCCTTTGAGTAATTAGCTAATGGTTTAGATCGGGGATGATTGGGTCAGCCAGCTAGGTCAGGCTTACTTGGTCTGGATGTTATTATTTGTGATTGATTAGTTGGTTGATCATAATAAGTCAGACCAGCTTTTGGCTCATTATATTTGGAAACTTATTGATGCAGGATGTTAAAATTTATAACTAAGACTTTTCATTTGATTCTCCTTCAGATAAGCTAATGATGGACGTTTTTGTCGCAGTTAAGCTCGTGTTTTAGCTATGTGCTACCTTTTTATATATGCTTTGTCATAACTTTTGAGTGATCTGATCTATTGGCTTGTCATCTGTTATAGGTATTTGTCGCAAGAAGGAATGCTTACACTGTGAAGAAATGGACGAGTTCGTGAACAATGGGTGAAGTTATTCAGAACAGAATATCTTGTTTCCTAGCTAGATAGTTGATCTTGTTTAATATAGTCTAACATGATGATATTGTATTATGTTTCATGTTAGTTGCACATGTTATTAGGAATGGTTTCTAGTTATTTTGGAAGTTTTGGAACTTGTTAGCTGACATTTGATGATGATCGAATATAACATCGATGTTATATGTATGAGATTGGCGCGGTGTATTAAATATGAGTTTTATGAAACAGGTTTATATTTTGGGATTGTTTAATTTAGTCGAAGTGCTGCCGAAAATTTCTATCCACAATATGGTCTATAACTTATATTAACTCACACAATATATGTGAGTACAATTTCATTGAATAGTATGTATGTATGTATTATATATATATAATATACTATATATTATTATATATCTATATATATATATATAATTAATATATATATATATATATATTATATATATATATATATATATATATATATATATATTTCCAAACACAACACACACACACACACACACACACACATAACACACACACCATGCATTTTGTATATGGTTACAAATGCAACTCGTATTCAACCAATTTCACCAATCGTATGTTAGTTACAAATAAATGTACTTTAGGTAACCATCAAGTGTTGTGTTAGTTACCTATAATGTATTTTAGGTAACCAACAAAACCAATAGTCAAAGTAAAAAACTGGATTATTTGTAACCATCAATTAAGAAAGTGGTTACCAATAACATACTATTGGTAACCATCATATTGTTGGTTACCAATAAAATGACTTTAGGTAACTGCCACAGAGGTAACCATCGATATTGGTTACCTAAAGCCCAAAAATGATGGTTACCTATGGCAATTTTTCCACTAGTGTAACCCCACGATAATCAGTTTCGATGAAGAAGAACCAGTAGAAGATACTCCTACAACCAAAGCACCAAGAAAACTGAACCAAGATGAGCCAAACTCCAATAGTCCTCCCAAGAAAAGGCAGAAAAGCGTTTCAACCATACTTAGTGAAACCGATCACCACTCTTCTGATACGGTGTCAAGTTTTACTCCCACTACATCAGAGATTGTGCCTCCTATAATTCTACAACCCTACCCTGCTATTCCCAATATTTATTCCTCCGAAGCAGCTCCAACTATTTCTTCTGAGTCTATTCCAATGCTTTCCCAAATACTCGACACTCAGCCACAAGATCTCAGCGGAGAGATTAGTCACAAGCAAGATGCCACTCAACCATTTTCAGTGGAGATGGAATCTACCCCATCCATAGAACAACCCGTGGATTAGAACTCTTCAGACTCAATAGAAGTACATCCACCCACAGAGGCTATTGCTGCTGGCAAAGCAAGTTCATCCTCAGAGCAACGCTCAGAAGAGAAAGAGGGAGAAGAACCGAAGGCTTTGAGCGCACTTGGAGTAAGCAATCACTCCCTCGAAGAGGCGGACAACTACCAATTGGTCGGCCAAAATCCAGGTAATTTAGTTAAATACTTTGTGATTTCGAATATCAACATTGCATTTTCTTACTTGGGTTTTTTGTACCAGTCCCCTCAGAGGTAGTGACCTCAGAAGTCCACTACTACAAAAAAGAGAAAAGAGGCAAAGAGACCGCATAACAACCGGTGTCAAGCTCACAGGGCTCTTAGATGAAGAGACCGGTTAGTAATTGCGGTCTCTTCAAGCAACCAAAGAGACCAGTTTTCTAAAAACCGGTGTCTTAAAATACAACATAAGAGACCGTATTTGACATAAAACCGGTCGCTTAGGTATCTCAAAGAGACCAGTTTTTGTGCCAGATGCAGTCTCTTTGATTGCCTAAGAGACCGGTTTTAAATAATCGGTCTCTTATGTTTTATGTATAATTAAAAAAAAAACAAATGCCTGCTATGTTGCAGGCATACTATCCTTTTGTTTGCTAATCCAAACATACACTAAACACCATATATACGAATATAATA
>SNQN01000754.1:97071-113048 GCA_008642245.1 Bassia scoparia
TATAATATATATATATATATATAATATATATTATAATTATATATATATAAGAAGAGAGAGAGAGAGAGAGCAGAGAGAGAGCAGAGAGAGAAATAATGATTATCTCAATTGTCCTTTCATGATATTATTATTTTTTGGAAAGAAAATTTTACAATATTGTAAATAAGAATTATATTCTTAATTAACACCTCTTTTGCATTACATGTAAATATTTTCTAATCTCCTCACGACTGATTCCTTCTATGCAAACCATAACAAGTCCACATCCATGCAAATAATACAACAACAAATCAATTAGTTAGAAGTATAAAGTTAATTGAACACCAACAAAAGAGAAGGAATCCATTATAGCAGAATCAATCAATTCTCTAAAACAAATAAAAGAAATACATTTTACTATTTTAATCCAATCGACAAACTCAACAGTAAATAAACATGATACAAACTGATTTGGCACAAATAATTTCTACAAAGTTTACAACATAGAAACAAATCAATCATCTCACAACCAAATTACAAACCTAATATGCACTAATAAACGACAACAAATTAATAATAATCTCTAAAAAAGGCAAAAGAAAACAAACATTCAAATGCTTGGCAATATCGCAAGCAGTTTTTTCAACCAAGCTTTACAAAATATACTATCAGAAGTAGGTTCAGACATAAACCCGAATAATAAGCTAGTTTAGCGCAAAATTCCAATTTCAATATGACAAACAAGACTGAATAAGAAAAACATACAATCATTTCACACAACTTTATTGAAAATGTGATTGTCATCAAAGTTGAAATTTCAGTCAAAATCTAAAAAACTAAAAACAAATAAAAAACAAAAAACAAATCGGAAGAAGTAACAAAAAGATTTAAAAGAAAAATCGGAAACAGATAGGGAAGGAAAAAAACGAATATAGAAATATCATAAAAAAACGAAATATCCGAAAACGAAAACCTATAAATAGTAAACTTAAATAAGAAATCCATTATCAAATGATAATCACAGAAAAATTATGAACAAAAAACCGTAGAACAAAATTAAAAATTAAAAAATCCAAATCTTAATGAAATAGAAAAGCATAGATTGATGAAAACGAAATAGAAAGCGTATATTGAACAAAATATTAATAACGAGCAAAGTAATCGAAGTCCGTTTTTAATGAAAATCGAGCAAAGTAATCAAAGTTCTTTTTTATCGAAAATCGAGCAGCGAAGAAATGAGTTTTAAATTTGAATCAATGACAAAAAATCAACAACATAAAGCTCTAGAGCAATAAACGAACTAAGTGAAAGATCTAGAGACATTTAGAGAAATAGAAGAGGGAAAAGAATTGATGAAGAAAAACTTGTGTTTGTGAGAGGATAAATAAAAGGATAGAGGCAGTGTAGTGTACTGATATATGAAGTAATTGAAGCGTGATATGCCATATGCCTCAGTGTGTTATAGTTGTCAAATGGGCTATGGGCCTCCTATTTAAAAAAAATTATAAAATGGATAACAKACCGGTTTGGATATGTCAGGTCTCTTATATTGATCTAAGAGACAGGTTGATTCAAATAACCGGATTCTTAGCTTAGGAGACCGGTGAATTAACTCAATCGGTTTCTTAAAAATGGTGATTTTCCTAATTTTTGTAGTAGTGGTCCTTCAGGAAGTTCTTGATAAGTGTTCCCTAGCAGAGATTGATCCTAGCCCAGAAGCTCGTGCCAATGCCATGCTCTCTTTAAGAAAATTAATCGAGGTTTTGGCTTATACCGATCCCTCCGTATGGAGTGATCTGCTTGAACCCTACCAGGATTTCATCAAAACAGTCCTTCCTAAGAAAGATCTCTTCCAAAAATCCCTTACTTCATCTCAAAACGACGTTTTGAATTCCCTCAATCATGGGGCACACTTATGGGTCAAAATGGATCAAAGCATCAAAGCACACGAATGCCTTACTAATCGTTTGCATGAAMTTTCAGAGGAAAAGTACCTCCTCCTAGCCAAGATAGCTTCCCTTGAACAAGAAGAGCAGCAATGTCTCCAATCTCTTGAAGCATGMACACATGATCATTAGGATGCCCATCAGCATACCACACACCTGCAAGAGAGAGTAAAACAATTCAAGACACCCTTGGACGACTAAAACACCAGAGCTGGGCTTGTAGCCAAAGGTCAAGTCCTTATACGTGCTTTGAAGTATCGTGCCAATTTCATACTGGCTAGGAGGAAGGACAATCCGTGACTAGAGGAAGGTTTAAGAATGGTAAAAAGTTTTTGAAATCATGTTCCCTAGACTATTAGTTAGTTGTAACAGTATTTCGTAGAACTTATTAGTTCGTGTACTGCCTTATTTGCCTGGCTCCTGATGTGTAACGAACAATTCTTACGTTTTTCTAAAACCTCCTCATACTACATTTGTAATATGATTTCGTCTTAGGAATTCAGATGTGAAATTATTCATGATTTCCATTTACGCATTATCCTTTTTAGTTAATAGGAAAAGCAAATGTTTAATCTTTATTTCGCGTAATTTCACTGTATACTGAAGAGCATAGGATGTCAAAACTAACTTGATGTAGCAGGTAATAAAATGAATCATCAGACTCCCACTATTTAAAGAAAGTTAGATAGACATATTAGTTATCTATATACTAGCAAGTTAGCTAACCCTATACTCATATACTTCTAGAAGTAGCGCTAATGCCTGCTCCCAAAAGATGCCCCCTAGACATCAGCTGGATCAGGGAGACCAATGGACGCCAGATTCTTCACTGTATGAGGATCATCAGAGGTGTTTGTTAGTTCACCATCTTCATCTGCCTCTTCGATATATCTGATTGCATTTAAGACAACTTTCGCTCTAGGTGTCGGTTGACTTTCAAGTTTGAGAGAAATCCCCTTGTCTTTAGGCAAGGTCTTCATAAGTATCTTGGGAAATTCTCAGTTAGTGTCAATCAAATAAGCATCAACATCAGAAGAAACTAACTCATATTCATTACCATTCCATAGTATTACTTTCTTATACAAAGTAGAAGGATTAGCATAAGTCTGGTGAAGCCATTCTCTTTCGAGAATCGCATTACAATTACCCTCCCCTTTTGCTATAAAGAAAGCTGACCAAGTCTTGGAACTACCTACTTGGATGTAGGGCTATTCAAAATCGGACATTGGAAAAATTCCGATTCAAATTTTCGGATATCCGAATTTTCGGAAATCTATTTTTTTATTCCGATTCCGATTCGAATAATYCGGATTTCTGAATTTCTGGATATCTAAAAAAATCGGATCGAAAAAGCGGAATCAAAATCCAGTTTATTGCGTGACTTTAATGCCAATTTTTAATCAAAATCCAAACATTTTGGCTCAATATCCGATTTTTCGAATTTAAAAACCGGATATCCGATCCGATTTCTAAATTTATTCGAATTAAATAAATTGCATTCCAGATCTGATTTGTTTTCAGAATATAAAAACCGGATAACTGATCCGGTTTTCCAAATTTAAAAAAATCCGGATCAGAAGTCCGTATTTTCGTAAAATAAAAACCGTATATCTTATCGGAAATTTCTGCACAGCCCTACTTGGATGTGCATAYAAGCTAATCCGTCAGTATTCTCAAACTTGCCATTGAATCCAATTACGCTAATCCTGACGCTTGATAAATGTTTCCTACCCTTACCCAATTTCTTAAAAATGGAYCAAGGCATAAGATTTATTGTAGCTCCAGTATCAAATAGCACTTTACCCTGCCTAGCGCCATCTATATTAWMTGTCACATAAAGGGGATTACTATGTGAATAATCCACACTAAAATCTTTGATTAAGTGTTCCACAACTTACTGTTGTTGCTCCTTACTAACAGTCTCCAAGGATGACGCTAAACCAGATACTTTATCAAATTTATTTAGATCAATTTAAATAGTAGAGGTCTTACCTGCAACGTTGGCTTGGTCAACTTCATCGGCCCATGAAGTATCCTTTTGCATGGTCCCACAGGCTTTATATGCTAGGGGGAAAGTGACTGCACAACAAGCACCAGACTCACAATCTCCTTCAGAACAATTTGCCAGAAAAACAAGATCTTGCTTGGAAACCTCCAGCTCCAAACCTTCTGAGCCATTGTCTACTAACTCCATATCAAATACCTGCTCAGTCATCAAAGCATTTGCTGCAATGCTTTCAGTCTCATGATTCTCCAGGTCTTCTTCAGTAGGGTCGTCCTCCAACCGGCTCTATAACTAAGGTTTGTCTTTGAATATTTGACAAACGACGAATCCCTTGGATGATCCTTAAATTGTCTCTCTCTGAAGTACTTTGCACCAAATGAGGCTCCACAAAATTTCCCTCGCTAAGGTCCGTTTTCCTGTTTTCCCACCACAAATGAGCTTGATTCTGGATCTCTTCTCATCAACTTCTCTCTCTGACTCTCACCCAAACTGAGGCTGGGTCGGTAGAATCTCTTCCTAAACTTCTCTCTCTGTGGTGACAACCAAATAGACTGGGGCATCAAGAACATTTCTTGTGACCTCTCTATCACGAATAGGGCCCATGGAAAGACTTATCTTGAATTTCCTCTACTGAATTCTCTCTCCAATTACGTCATCCTTCAATGAGGCCTTCTCAACAACGAAGAATTAAAGCATTCCCTTTGCAAAGCCTCCTCATCCACGTGAAAACTACGTTTCTTGTAGTGGCTTGTAGTTGCCGTCTCTGAATTAGCCGACCTACGCTTCTTCTTGACTCTTCTCTTGCTGCCGAGCAATCATCTTTTTTCTTATCTTGCATTTGAAATTGTTATTCCTTATTTGATTTTTACCTCCTACAACCTTAGTTTGAGATGGCACTCTTTCATCTTACTAGCGATTGGACCATTGGTTTACCTAACCTATTCAGGACTAAGCAGTCATACATTCGAGGAAGGTTGACTGGACCCCTCTAAGGCCTCTTTCAAACTGAGGGGTTCCGGTGCCTAAGGTACCCAACTTGGTATGGGAAATAACTTCAGTCCTACCGAACTCATATGCCCCAGCATATCAGCATAAGAAGGACACATAGAAAAGTTCAACTTCTTAAGACCTTCCACTACTTTAGTTTGCAAAGGAAACTTCTGTACAGCCTCCACATATGTCTCGACCTTCTAACTAGTGACTCCATTATGATTCATATTGCTAACAGCATCTCCTGACTACAGCTCCTCGCCTTCAGCTTTATTTCCCTTAGGTTGAAAATTAACAAGATCCAACGCTTGGTATTCTTGCATTGAAATTTTCAACTTGTCTGTCCTCATCTTTTTATTGATGAAGCCTTTGAAAGCCTTGCATTGGTGAGTTGGGTGTGCAACAYTGAAAAGCCACCTACACATATGGAGGTTGTCGTAATCCTGCTGTTGACATTTCAGAACAATTAGGACCCCTGCATTCATAACACGCTCATATAACTTTACAACAATAGCCACATTAGCAAACTCCTGCATGTCAGYATGAGAAATAATATTTGTATTGATATCAACCATATTGCAATCCTTCTCAAAGTGTTCGAACTCTAAATGAAATTCAGAATCAATTTCATAAGCATTTGCAGTATTTTTCAGGAAAAATTATATTTCCTTTAACGATTTCATTTTGTACCTTGTTCCTGAAAATTACACAATCATTAGTTTTATGAGTGAAGGCATCATGCCATTTGTAGTACACTTTTCCTTATATCTCATTTGGATTTGTTTCCTTATGTCTACCAACTACATTAATCTTCTTAAACTTCAAGAGGCAATAAAAGATTTCATCACATTTCTTAAGGTCAAATGTATATTCTCTTCTTTGATCAAACTTGAAGTCCTTCTTCTGAGAAGACTTTTTGTTCAAYAGCTGAGGACATTTAAATGGTGGGCCTTAGACAATTTCTACCATCGCCACATCCATCTGATCATCGTGATGACCTTGGCTCTCTTCTGTGCAATTGGCATAGTTGGCATAATACTTATGTTTGCTTTTAGATTCTTCAACCAAACACCTTTCATATGCCACCACCGCACTAGCCAGAGCCATGAAGTCAGGGAAATGTTGACGTTCAAATTTCTTTCTAAAAGTAAAAGACAACCCTTTCTGGACTATAGAGACTAACTCAACTCGGGTAGGCTAAGATGACATCTAATCTTGGCTCTCTTTAACCTGACGATGTAATCCTCTATAGGCCCCCCTTGTGCTGGGTTATCTTGTCTAGATCTCCAATGGAAACCCCAAATTCCACTCCAGTAAAATGACAAAGAAACCTAACTGCCCTTGCAGATCTTGCCAAGTCTGAATAGAGTTTGCTTGAAGATGGGTGAACTAAGAAAATGTAGTCCCATTGAGAGAACTAGAGAATAACCCGAGTTTCAAGTAATCACTGTCTGCTGCTTCTCTACATTAKYAGTTGAACCTAACCAATTGTTCTTCAATAGATAATGATCCATCACTATAGGATAAGGGAGAAAATTCAGGAACTTTGAACACTCAAGGAAACGGATACATCCTGTTAATCCATTCGAGATAGGGATTACAAGTCCCTCTCCTAGGAAGACCAACATTGTGCCCCATGGCTCTTTGGATTRTCTCCTCCATTTTTCTAAGGAGGGGTTCATGATGAACCTAACACATCTGCAAATTCGGATCTTGGCCATGTGGATGCCAATTATCCTGGTAATAAGCAGGATGAGGTGTCTCCCTAAAAGGATTTTAGTTATATCCAACTCAAGGCTGGAAACCTCTAGTATTACTAGAGTTTTGTGTTCCCATCGCCTAAGGTCCCCCATAGGCATTACCCTATGCATGTGACCCTTGCCCCTAGCAGTAACTCGAGGGAGGATGCATTAGGAATAAGCCTCATGTGAATAACCCTAATTCCCAGTTTTTGGATAGTACGTAGATTATGGTGGTTTCGGAGCAGCAGGATATGTAYTTTGAGGAATAGGTCTATTAGTTGCGGTTTGTAAACTGCCACTAGTAGGGAATACCCCTCTAATTGCATAACCGTTTGCCCCCACACCAAAGGTTGTTCCAATTGGTGGAACGATTCCCATTGACCCTGTCAAGGGAATAGAATTAGAAGTCAAAGGAACAGAAGAAGGTCTAGGATCGCCATGGCTATAGGCTGACTCATAACCTGACCTTGGGCCTGCTTCTCTTCCTTGGCTCCTGTTCCCTTCATTGGCATCTCGGAGAGGGATACTCCTTGATATTGTCTGAACAGCCGGAGGGACGTTAGTTCTTCTCATAGTGCTTGTTCTAGGATTACCAAGGGTAGTTCCTCCCTAGGATTTTCGACACTTATTCCTGAACCTCTAGGAATTAACAAACTCATCAACCGTTCATTCAGTTGATTATGTTTCTCCACTAAAGGTTTCAACCTAGTAACTACCTCATTAGCAATCGTCTTAGATAACGCCACATTAGTAGCATTCAACGTCTCGTTGATATCCAATATAATCCTATCAACCTGTCTGGTAACCACCTGTTTTGAGTGGGAGCCAAAGTTTTGCAACTCGGTAGTTATCACCCTAGCAGTTTCATGTACCATACCTCTATGGAGATTGTCAGACTGTTGCCTTTGATTCTCTTTCAAATCTTCCAAAAGGCTTGTATCAATATACATGTACTGCATGTATATTGAATTGAGCAAACCCCTCGTTGAGGATGATTGATCTCTCAATGTTTAGGTGTAAAACATCCAGACAATGCGTTTGAGACTCGATTTGCTCAAAACGAGCAAGATCTTCAACAAATTGTTGTTGCAGAACAGTATCTAAATTACCAAGATCATCGAGTGGGTTTTTAAGATTTTGATAAGATGAGTTACCATCCTCTTGATTGCCTGACCTTCTTGTACATCTCTTAGAGGCCATGGTTGAAAAGAAATCATGCTTTTGCAAATGACTTCTCTCCCACTATGGTCGCCAAAAAACATGTTGATGCGATTTTGCACTTCACCAACAAGTCAACCGCCCAATATTGTTCTTAGTTCGGTAGGGGGCTACCCCTTTGGTTACTGATCATGATTATATTAATAACCTTGCTAATGTTAAATGGCTCCTAATAATCAATCAGAGTTAAACAAGAAGATGGGACATAAGGAGGACAACGTATTGTGGAATAAAGTTAGAGCTTAAAACAAACGAAAATGGAAAGAGACAAACATCATCCATTATAAAGGGATAAGTATTAGACTACCATTGTATTACAAGGAAGGATGATTACCTCCATGATTACACATAATGGGATGAAAATCGAACAACTTACTACTGCATGATAGGATGAAGTACGCTACACTACACTAGACTAATCTAGGCTACGCTAAACWAAACTAAATTGGCTACTGAGCCAAGTGGCTAAAAGAAACTAATGCAAAAAAGAGATAGATTGACGTGGTTGTGTTGTTGTTTTGTTTCTGTTGTACCGCTTCTGCTATTTATTGACATTCAAGGGTGTAGATCGTGGGTGGAAGTTACTTCTTTTGTCGATTTCTTTCCGTTGTTTTTCTTATTTCAAACACTTGCAATTTCCCTCCAAGTCCTGCTGTCGCCTAATAATCGTCATGGGCCTGCCTTTAAGCTATCTCCTGATGGGCCATCCTTGCCATAATTCCCTTCCAACGCTATAGCTACATCACTAGACTAAATCCATATTAAGAATTTCATGTATCGCCTGTCTTCTCCTTATACCTGATTCATTGCTAATTACTTCATGCTTGTCAAATTCTACTGATTAAGTAAACARAGTCAACTRTGCATTTTTAGTCCGTAACAGAGCTAGACCATCCARAGACCGGTTGTTTTGCGGTCTCTTTGGCGTTTTTTAACCGGTCTCTTAGGCCTTTTTTTGTATTAGTGTATTTGCAATTTATAGTACAACCTAATTTGGTGACGAAAAATGATCGTATCCGTCTCRAACATTCGACAACCGCAGAAAGCTTCCTTAGATTTGACATGGTACTTAATCCAATAGTACAAGCCATCCTCTAACAAAGTACAGTTCCACTCATCCTTAGGTAAGACCCACATATAATCTTGCATTATATAAACAACATGATCATCATCAATGTTTTGCTCATCGTCTATACAGCAGTAGGTCACACGCTCACACTCGCATTGCACCAACCAGAAAATGTTACTTTTATGTACTCTTTTTAAAAACCTCTCAACATCATATCWGGTTAAGTAATTTCATTTGTACTTGGTTTGCTTCTCATCCGCTTCCTTCTCTTGGGCCACTGTAGATACCTACATTTGTCCCCAGCCCAAGACAGTCGATGATAAGACACCCCTTGCAACACACAAGCATAATTGAGAAAGCTAGGGCCTTGACAAAGCCTAAAAAGGCAAGTTTTCACAAAACCAGGGGACAAGAGTAAGAGCAAAGTAGTGCACAACGCCTCCCACATCTAGCGGCCTCTACTCGGTCATTACGAGTTCATTGTTCAAAAAACAACAACAAACATATTTTTGTGTTAACCCTAAGCATGCAAGTTAYTAGGCGGGTTGTTTAACAAAAATAGATGCAAATATTGTCTAGTTTTTTGTGACATGTGTTGTTAATTTCATATTACAGGTACCTAATGTCGGTTATCCATTTTTTTTGTCTCATTAGCAGTGAGAAACATGAATTTTTCTGGTCTTTGTTTAAGACATATTAAGGGTGTGACACAAGCATGCATGCTCTTGTGCGAGAAATTAAAAGTTTTGCCTAGGATTGCTTTTAATTGATTGTCGAATAGTTATTAATCTATATTACATGGAAAAAGACATAGTAAAATTTCTAATTCAAGCATGTATAAGGGAGTTAGAATTGAGACGTAGTAGACACCCAAAAGTGTCTCCCCAAATTGAATAGCCGATGGGGAAAAGTACGACATTACGAAATAGATTTGAATCCGAAAGCTATGGCGAAACCCATAAATCAAACACATTTGAATGAATTGAATTAGAGTTGAGTTCGAAATCCTACACCGAGGGCCCAATAATATGCGAAAAACATTTATTTTAATTATTTTCTATGTTTAGGCCATTTGTCTTAACAAAACGATTGTTTCGATTTATTTCTAAAGGTCATTTCTAAGATTTGTCATTCTCATCTTATTCTTCTCATTTTTTTTAGTTCTCCAATGATAATCTATGATTTTATAAGTTTGCGAAATGATTTTCGAAAATAAATAAATTCAGAAATTATAAGAGAAATCCATAAAATTCGAGAACGATCCGGAATGTTCTAAATGATTAATCTTCATCTCCAAGCAAAAATCATATAAATGGTTATTTTTGGATAACAGATTAGATCCAAAAAGATATAGATGAAAAAATTCCCAAAGATATCAGACAAAAGATAGATATAATTAATCTTTGCTATCTTATGTTTTTCCAAAACAACTAAAAATACATGCTCTCGGTGCTTAATCGAACATCAACAAAAAAATTGTTTCGATCAACGAATTCCCTTGTGCTTAGTGCAATTCGAAGCTCTCAAAAACCTCTCTCTCTCTCTCTCTCTCTCTCTCTCTCTCTCTCTCATACACACCCACACACAAATCACTCACAAAGACATACGTCATTCACAACATCCAAGGTAAAACACAAGTCACTCACAAAAACACAAGTCATACAAGTTACCAAACCAAACAGTGGGGCCATTAATTTGGCACCAATGTTTCGAGCGTCTGTGATTAACCTGTATAGGCAAGGTGGCGATCGCCTCAATCAACATCACACCTTGTAGATAAATACATTTGTCCCTAGCTCAAAATGGCCAATGATAAGACACCTCTCGCAACACGCAGGTCAGATCGGGAGAGTTAGGACCTTGACAAGCACTAAAAAGAAAGATTCCCTTGCACCGAACACCTCTTCTAGGTATTTAGCACATCAAAAAATGAGTTTTAATTTCCAAATAATTTTAACTTATYTTTAAACATTTTTCTAGAATTTTTCAGAATTTTTCTAAGCCTTTTTGGCAATTTTCGGAATTTTCACTAATTTAATTAATTTWRTGATAATTAATTAAATTATGAAAACAATTCCATAATTCAAAATTTTTTAACACAACACAATATTTTGCATAAGAAATTTTTACATATTTTTTCCATAATTTTTCGATTTGTGGTTTAATGTTTATGAATTTCTTAACCAAAAATGCAAAACTGAGCAAAGCGGGCGATCCCGGGATATTTTGCCTCGAGACACGCATCCCGAGGAAGCCGAAAATCCCGAGCATCGTGATAATATCAACTATAATTGTATAAAATCACATATATATTTTGTACGATTATATTACGATATTATTTAATTACAATCTCGTTATTGGAGGTAAAGCAATCTCGAATATCGCATAATAATATCTTATGCAATCGCAATAATATCATATAATAATCGTATAAAATCACGTATGATTATATCACGATCTTATATCATCGCAATGACACTATTCAAGGCAAGGAGAATCTGCCAATATCCAAAATTTGCCTGTTTTGGCCGATTTCGACCCTTTTCCTATAAATAGGGAGCCCCCTATTCATTTCACGACTAATCACTCTTTGCACGCACACTCTCTCACTTGTCCAACTCTCTCTCTCTCTCTCTCTCTCTCTCTCTCTTATTCACTTGTACAAACACACTCAAACAAATTCAAACACATTCAAAAGTTCTTTTGCAATAGTTCTATGAGGTTTTCAAGGGTTCTAAAGGTTCGACCAAGGTTCCTAAGGGTCCGAAGCTGCGTCCTTGGTCTTCGACATCGTGTTGCGAGGTATGTTTGAGGCCAAYATCTCAATTCTACACCCCCTTTTGCATGCTTGTTTAGAAATTAGATTTTCTATGTAATTTGCATGTAATACTGATTAACTAACAATTCGACAATTCGAATTAAAAGAACCTTAAGGCTTAACTTTAAATTCCTCGTACGAGTGCTTGCATGCTTGTCTCACAACTATAATATGTTTTAACAAAGACTTGCAAATATCGTGTTTCACACCTAATAAGATTACTACAGACAACCGGCATTAGGCTCCTAGAATATGAAATTAACAACATATTCCACAACAAACTAGACACTATTTGCATAGTATTCTGTTAAACAACCCGCCTAGTAATTTTGCAATGCTTATGTATTTAAACGGAAACTGTTGTTATTGTCTTCGGATAATGAACTACAATAAATGAGTAGAGGCCGCTAGATGGGGGTGTTGACGGTACTTCTTCACCCTTACCCTTTTCCCCTAATCAGACATAATCACATATGCAAAAGCAGAATCAATTCTAGCAAAAAACCGAGCCACCAGCGCCAAACTGATAAGAGCCGCTGAGGAGGAGAGGGGGGGGGGAGGAGGGCTCTCTTAAGATTGGCGTGGTGCACATACCTATGTAACCAATCTTAAGCTTGATGCACATCCTCCCATGATTCGTGGCTTGCTCCTTTTGCTTACTCTCTCTCCTTCTTATGATTGCTTACATCACAACCGAAAACAAACAAACAAACAATGAGTTAATAAAGGCAATGGAAGAACCGTAAAAAACTCCCTTATATCGAGCAAACAGAAAAGAAAAGAATCTCCGACAAAGACACGCCGTGGAGATACGGTTGTTTGAACGAAGTCCGTAAGTAGGGATGAACTGTTTCAACATAAAAGAGTTCCAGGATGTTTTGCTTGTCCTCAGAAGATTTGTCGGGGATTGATCCCAGACCGCACAACCAATTCCGTCATAAGAGGGCTAAAACCAGTCAAACAAGCTCGTCGCTATGAAACGGATGTTGCCCTTAACATTTGCGAAGGAAGTCATTAAGCAAACAATGTGGGCTTCATTAATCTTCAATTTACCTCAATGGATAAGCAAATGTATTCAATACCTAAGAAAGATGACGGGTCGAAGCGTGTAGAATTCCTTAGTAAACAAAGCAAGTCGAAAGGCGACTTCCCGTCTACCACATATAACGTTCTCTAACAACACTACGGTTCATGCCTTGCTCTATTCATGGATGGGGGTAAGCGTATAAATCAGGTCAAAATGCACGAAACGAAAACATGGAAAACCAAATTCACAGCTCCGTTGTAATAACTATTACACTGTGATGCCTTTTGGGTCTCAAAGCAGCGCCACATACCACGAGTGTGCCACTACTGGCTTCATTGACATAGTACACAAAAATGGAGGTATTATGTCACAAATACGATCGTCAAGACAAAAGACGTGAAGGAATACTTGACTAAGGAATTCTTCCAGAGACTCCACAATTCAACAATGCGTCGTCCACTCGGCAAAAGTGTGCATTCGAAGCATAAAGCAAGCTCCTAGTTTCTCATCAGCTCCGAGGCATCGAGAGATCGATCCAACCAAAGATCAAAGAATCATGTCACTTAGGCCAGCCACAAAATAAACAAGGAATCTGAGGGTTCTTGGGTTTGACTTCACAGTACATTAATAGGTTTCATACCAAGCTACAATGTCTGTGAACCATCTTCAAAAACAACAGAAAGGTGCAACCAAGAAAGGGATGATAGTTCCAACAAGCTTGCAGATGAAGGAATATTCACCATCTCCATGTCTTTTAGCTCCTGCTCCCCTGGGCATCTATTACGACTCTATCTAAGCAACACAACACCTGCTGGAGCAATGCTCGCTCAGAAAATTGACGGCAAGGAAAATGCTATCTGCTACCTCAGTAAGAAGTTCCTTCCGATCCATATGAGGAACGATACTCTKCCCTAGAGAAACTATGCTTGGCTTTAGTGTGGGCATCGCGAAAGCTTCGACATTACTTGCTCACACATACCGTACACATTGTATGCAAAGGGGATCCTCTGAAACACCTCTTTGAAAAGCCAGTAGTCAATGGACGTATGTCTAGATCGATGGTTATGCTCTTCGAATATGACCTTTAGTTTGTGACTCAAAAGGCCATCAAACGTAGTATCGTCTTCGAGTTATTAGCAGACTCTCCAGACAAAGTCCTTCCTGAGGACTTTGATTTACAAACGAGGAACTTATAATGACCGAGGAAGATAGTTGGTCGTTATACTTCGATGGYGTGTCTAATAARAAATAATGTGCAGTTGGAGTGCTTCTAATCTCACCACAAGAGAAGCACACCCCAATTTCCGTTAAGCTCGACTTCGACATCACTAACAACGCCGYAGAGTACGAAGCATGCGTTCTAGGACTACAAGTTGCCGTTGCACTTAACGTTTAAAGGTTACGGTATATGGTAATTCCTCACTCATCATAAACCAGATTTCAAAACGATGGAAGGTACGAAGTGAAAGCCTTGATCCGTATCAGTCCTATCTTGAGAACATCGCATCCCAAGTAGACGAAGTYGAATACACCTACCTACGACGTGAAGACAATCAATTAGCAGATGCACTAGCAAAGCTTGCATCAATGGTGCGAATTCCAAGTTCAATGACCCAAATGCTCTTAGTCATTGAACGAAGACAAGAATCAACATACGTCTGCACTTTAGACGAAACGAATGAGGTGCCCAACCTCGATCCGGAAGAGCCATGGTACAAAGACATCAAAGTCTACCTAGAAACTGGCGAATATCTTTCTAGTGCAAAAAAAAAGCAACAAAGAGCTTTGAGACGTCTCGCATCTCAGTACTTACTTTAAGACGGAGAACTCTACAAGCGCCACTACAATGGTCTCCACCTACTTTGCATCCCTCAACAAGTAAGCAAAACGGCTATGGAGCACGTCCATGACGGGATTTGTGGAACCCACATAAATATTAGGCTCTTGGCCTCAAAAATCATCAAGTTGGGGTATTATAGGACCAACATGGAAAGGGATTGCATGCAATAYGTCCGTACATGCGACACCTACCAAAAATACACTAATGCACAACATGTTCCTCCATCTCTCCTATCCACATTTGTCTCTCCATGGCCTTTCTCTACTTGGGGATCGGAATAGATATAATAGGGAAGATTACRCCACTCGGGCAAGGAAGTCATTAATTCATACTTGTGCCAGAGATTACTGCACAAAGTGGGTCGAAGCAGCGTCATATGCTAAGCTCCAAGCAAAGCACGTGGCAAAATTCATAGAAAATAACATCATATAACACTATGGGGTCCCTCACGAAAACATTAGTGACAACAACACCCACTTTCAAGCAGAGTGTGTAGATCTTATTACCAAATATAAGATTCAGCACCACAAGTCATCACCATACAGGCCGCAAGCMAATGGGGCAGTTGAAGCAGCTAACAAAAATCTCAAAACAATTATCTCTAAGATGACGRAGAATTATCGAGATTGGCCGCAAAAGCTACACTTCGCTCTATGGGGTTACATGACCTCTATTCGCACTTCAACGGGAGCTACTCCGTTCTCACTGGCCTATGGTGTCGAAGCTGTTCAATCGGTAAACTAGCGATCTCGTCTCTACGTATTGTCCTAGAAAGCAAACTCCTACAAGCAAAATGGGTAAGAGTTAGATTCGATGAGTTAGCTTTGCTCGACGAAAAAACGGCTAGCAGCCTTGCATCATGTGCAAGCGTACCAAAAGACGGTCGAATGGTACTTCATTCAGCGAGTCAAATCACGAGGCATCAAAGAAGGTGATTTGGTCCTTTAAGCGCTTCGCAAAACAGTCCTGGATCCTCGAGGCAAGTCCCTTGGGCAAGTCCATACATTGTCAAAAAGATCTTACCCAAAGGAGCAGTTAGTTAATGGACACAAATGGCGATAATTTCTACAGCCTCACCAACTTTGACCAGCTCAAGAGATACTACGTCTACGACATACAAGCGCACCACGTCTCAGCAACACAATAGCATCATGCATCAGAATTACAGATGGCCTGATTCCTTATGGGATACGTAGGCAGCCTCGCCTTGAGGCTCGGCCCTAACAAGTGCCCTACTTGTTTTGGGAAAAGCAAGTGAACAACATTCAAGCGGCGATTGAACGAAGTTTTCTTCAACATGCTCAAAGTAAAAACAATGTATATAAAGCAATGCAAGTTTGTAA
>SNQN01000755.1:0-14557 GCA_008642245.1 Bassia scoparia
TGAATTTTAGTAAACCCTGTTTGAGGCACGCGTCGGTTTAATGGTTTGGGAGCGGTGTGATGCAAGAGAATAACGGGCATCCGGGTGCTATAGAAGACGATGCGCTCGTCCAAGCGGAGTTCATAACAAAAGGAGATGAATGGCGGATGGCTGGGCCGTGAGAGTAGTTGGGAATTACGTGCTTGGGGCGCGGTAAGCGATAGAAACGACCTAACAAAGTTTAAAAGACGTTTAGGGGCAAGGAGCTGGGAAGTGTGATGTCAAAAATGGGTCAACGAAGCAATTGGGTTCGCAGTTCTGATAGTGACAAAAGGAACCGGTTGTGCGAGTAAAGGGTGGCCGGGAGTGGTCTTGTCTCGAAGAGGGGAGTGAAGGGTCGGAAGCTTATGGGATTGACAAGGGCGCTATCCAGAGGGAGGTGGGATTTGGTGGTCTGGCACGGCTTAGGTAATGGTAGATGAGGGTGTGGAGATCGAGGTGGAGTGGTGGGGAGGTGTGGTCTTCTTGGAGGTTTTGGCACGAATCGAAAGGGGAGGTCGTATCAGAGGGGAATTGGTGGAAGGGGGGAGTGGGAAGGTCCCATAATTTTATCGGGGGTTGTTGTGGGCAAGATTTAGTAGAAATGGAAGGAATATAATTTCGCCGCATAATGCGGTGGGTACGCAGATTGCTTCTCGTGAATATCACAACTCCCACCTCGGGAGGCCAATCAAGGTGACATGAAGACTTAATTTGCTAGAACGAGTGGATGGGTAGACGTCATCGTAAAGATGTCACTCTTACGTGAAGGGATTGCCGGAGTGTCAACAAAAAAAACCACAAGCAGCAACAAGTGGCTCCTGCCACACCCATACTAAGGCCAGTTGGGAGATATCATTGATGTGTTGAAGGTGCTTACAAAGCTCAAAGGGGTGACACAAGCAGGGTGGTAGACCTGTCTCGTCGAAATGTCGTCATTTAAAATAGGCTCAACATACTTTTGGGGCGCACATGCGGAGGTTTGCCAAGCGAGGTGTTGGGCACATGGCTAGTCCACGCACCATCGTCTCGGATAGGGATCCGGAATCTGCTTGAGTACGGTCGGAAAGAGCTCTTCGTTAAAGGGACGGTTCGAAGCGAGCAGCCTACATACCTCCAAACGGATTGGCAAACGTAGAACGTGAAGCAAGTCTTGGAAACTCTATTGCGTTCTTATAGTGGGCACCAAGAAGTGTGGTCAATTGGCTCTCGTGGGCTGTAATTTTTTCCTATAACACCATACGGTTAAACGTTCAACAGGTATACACTTAAGGTTGGTCTATGGAGGGACATGAGATTCACAAAGGTGGCCGAGGGCAGATCCCAGTTGACATCTCGATGAGCATTGCAGGAGAGCGATTTATGATTGGAGAGGTTAATCTTAATGGTAACTCGCGGCTCAACAAAGGATGAAACCAATGTGCGAAATAAAAAAGGGTGAGAGAGTTCGGAAGGCGAGCGAGGTGTTCTAACAAAGTGCAACCATACGGCAAAAAGTCCTGCTAAATCGCCAATAAGCGGCTGACGTTTATGGCCTACAAGAGGTCATTCAACAATCGGTAAAGTGCCGTACAATATAGCTCCTGACATTGCAGGATTCACAGTGTTTCGATGTTTAATAGAGAGCTTGGGGCTCTTCCACGGTGGCACTACTAAACTGCAGCTCAACCTGATCTGGAATTAATGGTCACACCGAGACGGTCGCATGCGATTACAATCGATAACGCTAGGTCAACCTTACGATGTGATAATGGGGTTAGCGGTGATGAGGAAGCAACATGGGAGGATGTAGCTGTTCATCAAAAGCGGTTTCAAACTCACCTTGAAGGACTAGTGAGGCGTTTTAGGGGGAGGCATGCAACGCAAAGGGCAATGAGGCACCACTGGCATCATCACCGCAACTCAGAAGCGGTCAAAAAGCTCACCCATAAACCAAGTACAACTGTAAGCAAGTGGAACAGTGCTTTATATTGATCATAAGACCACAAGTACAGTGCTGTTGAGATATGTTGGTACTTTTGATAGAATAGATTTTTGCTTGTTGTATTGTAGCATGATAGTTACTTTGCTTGTTTGTTTTTAGTATGTGGAGTTACTTAAGGGGGGAAAAGTTTTGAGAGAAGTTGGCATTTGTATATTTGGGTATTTTGAGGGAGATTGGTGACTAAGTCACTATTGGAGAGTAAAGTGCTTAAGCCGCACGTGCTTGTTTCAGGCCATATTTGAATTAATCCCATAGATGCTCGCTCACAATTATCATACAAGCATTTGACAATCGTCAAGCAATTACAAGCAAACCAATTACGAGACAGAGGGGCAGTAAGGTGTCGGTCTACAGAACAACACCCGAAAGTGAACTCTTGAATGTAGGTAGCTGGTCGGCCACTGGAAGCTTCTCCAGAAAAAATCTGCTCTGACAAAACCTACAATTTCAAGAGTAATAAACACAATAGGCAGGTCAAAGAGAGGACACCAGAAAGATACTAGCATAAATAAAAATATCTATGTCATAAAAGTGAAGCATCCTAGACATTACGGTAAAATGTCTAATTGGCTAGAAAATCCTTAATTATATATAGCTCCAAACATCCCCAAAATGAACTATGAGGCATGAAATTCGACGTTACAATAAATTGAACTACAGAAGTATTGAAAATATTCATTATCATAGTAAGAATTCAGGCGAAGATTTAAATCATTGTATTGAAAGATGAGGTATCATTTTTGCGTTTACCGGAAGACTGTTCAAGGTTTAAAGATTACAAAAAAACTTGCATTGGACTTTTACTACTAATTTGTGCCAATACAATTTGTTAAGCATTTAGCTGACATCCTTAAAAAGGTCCATTTATGTAATGTAACGACACAAAGGGGGGAAAAAAAAAAAAAAAATAAAAGCTACTAGCAACCTAGTATTGAACAATAAAAAGTGATCTTTGTGAGTTGTATGCTTGGTAGGTTTGCAATGGTTTGGAATGGTAACAGAAAACTGTAAAGGTGGATATGTTAGCTTTGAAAAGATAAATACGCTTCTCTAATATAAATATGTAATTGTTAAGTAATTGCATTTCCCTTCCCTAGACTGTGCAAGTCTAAAGAGATAAGTGCTAAAGGGGCAAATAATATGGTCAAGAAATGGGATCCTTCAGCTAATTAATAGCAGACAACCAAGATCCTGCAGAACCAGTAAATATGATGTCGGAAAATGAAGCAACTAATCAAAAAGACTAATCAGAACAGGCGTACGAACATCAGGCAACTAGCGTTAAAGAATAGCAAGACAAGAAGGTGTGTGGGCGTCACGAATGCCGGCCAGTTAAGATGAAAGGATTGAAAGGAGTCCTTGACAAGAGAAGAAAGCACTCCACGCTCAATGCATGGTGCTCTTGGCAGGATAGCAACACAAATAAAGATATATCAGAATTGGCGCTTCAGAAGACTAAGATTGCTTATCAACGGGTTGACAGGAAATAGGAATTGCAAGAATATTCATGGTGAGAGGAAACAATAGGGCACACATATATAATATGTTGCATCTTAGGATGCATTTCGCTGACAGTATAGAGTTTCGGAACCTTCGAGAATAGGTTGTTTTAGCAAGCCAACCTGTAGGATAGACAGAATAACATACTATTAGAGGCAAAGATATGTTCAATAGATCTAATCTGTAAGAGCTTGAAAAAGGGCCACCACTATAGTGCTTTGAGCGAAAGCAAAAGATGAGAGCTTCCATTAAAACACAGACTAGATAAAACTATGTCTCAGGAAATTCTGTTTCTTTAAGGTTGTTCCGTTGTTAGAATTTTCTTGTAAAGCAGCATGCTGAGGATGCAGGGATGGCGTTTCGCTCCTTGTACAGATCGATATTTTCTTGACATCATTATGGAAGATCCTGACAATAAGCAACAGAAAGACGCGTGAATGAAATCTTGGGGCACGGTAGTGATGTGATAGGAAATATCGTTTCACGTACAACTGTTGAAAATTCGCATATCTAGTGACAATTCTAGCAACAAAAGGAGACTACAGTTAAGCCTAGGAGCCCTGTGATAAGATACCTTTCAGTCCTCTTCTCTTCGTTCCTGTAGTTGCATAATTTACCATAGAGTTTCTAGCTAAGAACATAGATTACAGATAGTTGATGAAAAGTCTTCTGCCAACATTTAATCAAGTATAACTAACAGTGTTAAGCATGGCGGTCCAGCAAATAAGCCCTCGTCATTTGGTACATAGAGGAACTCGGCGGCAAACATGTTTAATTCTATTTTTACAAATACATGAGTAGTGAACTAAACTGTTCACCATGGGAAGTCCAGCAAACACGCCCTTGGTTTTGGTACGTAGAAGAACTCGGAGCTATTACGATCAGCCCTCCCGTCCATGATACGTAAAGAATGCATTACAAAACCCGCTCAAGACCAAGACCATGTGCTTGACACTTTACTTGATCATCAACCAAAGCAAAGGACAGCTCAGACATAACAACAACAAAAACTCATACAGGCTATAAGATCCTAGGGAAGCGAAATTCGATACGAAACAGCTAATGCAATTTGCAGTACCAAATTGCTCCTTTCTCTTGTTGCATAACTTGCAGTTCATGGTAGGGGAACGAATCTGTGTGGTTTCCGCAATTAAATGCAATCATGTAATCCAACTCCAAGTGTTAATTAAACGGCATAATCAACAAAACTGGTCCAGTGTCCCAAGTTAAGGTATCACTTGAGCTCATCACTCATTCAATATCATTTAAAAAGTTATTATAAGAGGATAAACGGTATTACTCAAGTTCAAGACTAATTGACTCAAAATGCAGAATTTCTCAACCCAATAATATGCGGATGTAGTGAAATAAGACAGTGAGTCATGTCAACACAGCATCGCAAATTCTCTAAAAATTACGCTCAAAATGCAAACAAGTAAAAAACTGCAAAATTGAACATTAAAAATATAATTGTGCATTGGAAAATGAAGTGGGGAAGTAAGGAAAAGGGAAGGAAAAGAAGGGTCAATACGTGTGATGAGGGTTAACTTCAATGAAAGGTGATATCCGTCAAAGTTTGAGAAAAGTTTTATCTCATTTCGCACTCTCTTTCTTATCTCTCGAATTCTGCTTCAAGAACGCAAGACACTTTCAAAAAGAAGATTGATCTCGTGGGAAAAAAAAACACCAAAGCAATGTTTGTCATTTTGTCAATATAATTGTGTCGGTTTTGATTAATCATTAATGACACTCTAGTATAATTATTGTTAATTTTATATTTGTAAAAATTATGAAATTCATGTATTTCAAAACTACAATTGATGTCGAAACAAACAAGAATTCTATAATAATGTTTTGACGAATTCCCTAAATTGAAATTAACCGTCGGAYTTAGAGGTTTGATTTGAAAAAAGGTGAGTATAATGGTGTTAAATAATTGTCTTTTGGTGTAAAGGAGTTTGTAAATAGTGTCAAATTTTAATGGTGTAAAATTAATTTTTAATGGTGTACTTTTTTGGATGGAGTCAAATTTTTTATGGTGTAAAATGTGTGTGAAATTATTAATTTATCATTGTGTTGGGAAAAAAGAGCTCATACTTGTGTGGAATTTATCATATCTCATGGGATTAGTCACACTTTCTCGTTAGACCTTCTTTGGACTTCCAACATGAAGAGAACAAGCCCCCACTTAGGGGCGACAACTCTATTGGACTACTTGTTCCAAACAGTTCTGCAATTACCGCAAATTTTTATGTACACCTTGGGTGCACACGGATCCCCTCCCCTTGCTTCACATGCGCGCATGATGTCATGATACTTAAGCTTTCCTTTTTTTGTTTTTTTTTTGTCAATATTCCCATTCTTTTTCTTTTAGTCTTTTTTTTAAAAAAAAAATACTCATTTCTTTTTACATTTTGTTTTACTTTTACTCTTTTGTTTTTACAAACTTTTTTCTCTCTCCTACTAATGTCTTTCCTTCTTGTTAATATTTTCGAACARAGTCATTTGAATATTTCACGTTACAATTATTCATTCACAATATTTCTTCCCAATTCAATTAAAATTTTGATTTTACTTGCAAGAAAATTATTATGAATCTATTTTACGAAAAAAATCGGAACACTTAATATTGAATATAAAATGTTAACAATAGATAATCATAAACTGAATGTTACACACGAAATGTTGAACATTGTAAATAATAAACTGAATATTTACTACTAAACATTGAAATAAAAAAACTACAGTATTACATTTTTGTTTTAAATTACTAACATACACAATAAGAAATATGGACGAAAAAAATCTTAATACTGAATACAAAATGTTGAAGATTGTTAGTCGTAAACTGAATCTTTATCACGAAGTATTAATATTAAAAAAAATACAAAAATTATGATTAATTTGAATATTGCATATGAAATATTGAATATTGTAAATCATAAATTGAATATTTATTACCGAACATTGAAATAAAAAAATACATTCTTGTTTTAAATTACAAGCATATGCACTAAGAAATTTTGGGGAGAACACACTATATTGAATACAAAATGTTGAAAATTGATAATCGTAAACTAAATAATGTACACAGTATACGAAATGTTGAATATTGTAAATCATAAATTGAATATTGACTACCGTTTCACACCTCTTCTTCGTGGAAAGAAGCCCTCTTTTGCTAGAGCGAACCGATGGAATGCTAAAAACATGTTGAAATTCTCAACACATATGAAGCAGCTTCGGGCAGAAGATAATTATGAAAAATCAGAGGTCTCTTTTAGCAAGGAAGTTGATACGTACTAATAGGCAAGATAGCTCATTCAATGTCTTGCAAATGAAGAAAGTGTAGACAAAACATGCAAGTATTTTGGATCCGACTATTCTTGGCGTTCAAAGTCTGTGATTTTGCGGCATTCAAAGAATAGGATTGGGAAGAAAAATTACAAAGGTGGAAAGCAAGTAAACTGCTTTCGAGGCCAGGCAAGGGAAGTGTAATCAAGCTGGATAGTATAAGCGATACCCACTATATGATATCAGGTCGATGCCTCAAGTTTTGTGGGTAGTACAAATGATAATAGACAGTCCATTGGAGGAGTGGACTCCATTGTGCTTCGAAATGCCTTGGTGACTCGGATCTTCGGACATTGCAGTTTTTAACAATGCTCTTTGGGAAGGCAAGCTTGGAGGTATTACTAGTCCGAGTCTCTCCATAGTCGTGTGATGCGGAGAAATATACCCAATGGGATTTCTATCGCTTACCCTGCAATGTTGAGCTTCTCGTGAGGAGTATTTGAGTCTGAAGCCTTGCGTTGACGAGGCTTTTATGGCTGTGTGTAGGGGTGTAGATATTGACATATGGGAGATGCCGTGGGTGGGAGAGCAAGGATGCGGTTCACTACATCTAATGTGATGGGTTGAATTATGTCTCGATTTAATTGATGGCGCATCGGATGGAATGAGATGTTGAACTGTAGTTAACACTTTATGAATCGAGAATGCTCGCTGCATTCTTGCAATTCCTTGAGTTCTCGCTGTCCTAATTAGGGATGAGCAAAACAGTGTACCCGCCGGTACCTAGAACTTGTCCAGAACGAAACCTGTCTCGTTCAAAAAAATATGAGACTCGGTTGTGACCGGATCCGGTCCGGTACGAAAATTTGGAGTCGTGTCAGTTGGGCACCCGGTGGCACCGTTCAATAGAACCCGGTAAATGTTATAGACTTTTGAGTTTAATAAATACATTTTTAAGGCACAAAAGCCCAAATTATATAACAATAGAACACTTGAAATACTATTGTTAAAGATTGTACTTTTCTGGGCAAAATACATATGACAACTGCACAAGTATAAATTAGCTAGGAGTAATATTTGCTTTTTATTTCTTTTTATTTTTAAAAAATCTGAACGGCACGTCCCAGCGATTCCGGGTTCCAACTTCAAAAGATTTGAATCGGTTCCAGTTATCAGGAACGGCGGTCGGTTCCGGTTCCACCCAAATGGTCGAGTACCCGGACTTGCTCAACCTTAGTCCTAATGACTCACAAATGGGCAACCTTACTGATAACTTCCATCATGCCTGACGTGGACGTTTGGAACTTGGATACAACGCCTAAAGTTCGACACTTCTCTGGCGCGCATGTACACAGTTCGCTTCTGCTTCGTGCTACACTTAAGCACTCCATATATGATTTAGGATGATTCTTGTCATGGGATGTGACGACCCGAGATCCTTGAACCATGCTTTTTTCACTTGGTTATTGTCCGTAATTATGGTTGAGTAGTGGGTTGAGTAATCTTGTTTGCTGCATTGCTTCTTGGAGTTTCGAGATGGCTTTGTGGCTGGAAGGGAAAGCGGGTTGTACAAACAAAGAGGTGTCGGCTCTAATGTGGAATAATTGGCGCAGGAGCAAACAAAGGTGTTTAATGGGGAGGAGATTCCTCACGGTGGTGCTGAATCGGTCGTAGAGCGCTCTAGTAGCGGAATCATGGATAACTTATTCGATCGAAAGAAAATTTATGGAGGTGTTCGTAAGCGTTGCCTTCTCGATCCCCACATGTGTGTGCCGCCCTCCTACTCAAGTAATCAAACTGAAATTGTTGTCTTTTCTATTTGGGCGGATGGCTTGGGTGGACTTGAGGTAGTGGCGAGGACCAAAGGGGAGTTTGCCACTACACGCCGAATTCGGCTTTGGCCAGCTGCTATAGCCGAAGGGAAAGCTCTATTATTCCTATTGAACGTTCGGCCTCAAACGAGTCATCTTCGAATCGATTATGAAGTCCTGTCTCTCATTAACAAGGAAGTCATTTATTTTGCTGATTTTGATTCTATGTTTGACGGACATTATTTCTTCTATTTCTTGGTTGATTTCTTGTGTGGTCTCATGTTAAACGTGATGGAATTTTGTTGCCCATCACCTAGCTAGAGTATTGCCGATAGTTAATGAGCGATTGTATGGTGTAATACGTTTCTCATGCCTGTGCCCCTTACTGTACTCATGGACAAGTTATCCCTTAATTTAATGCACTTACTCTTCCCCTTAAAAAAAATGAATATTGACTACATGAAATTCTGAATATTACAAACAAACGTAATATTGTGATCATATTGAATATTTACTAATAGAAAACTTCTGATCATATTAACGATGATCAAAGTTTGAAATGATATATATAAATCATAAATACTGAATAATTGGGATCAACCAAGCATTGAAAAAAAAATACATTCTGTGTTTTAAATTACAAGCAGACACACTAAGAAATTGTTGAGGAAGAAAAACAATGATCATATTAAATACAAAACTGTTGGAGATTGATAATCTTACCTAATATTGTATATTAAATGTTGAAAATTTGTAAACATAAATTGAATAATTGTTATTGAAAAATTGTATATAAAAGTTAATATCCTCTTGTTTTAAATTACAGAATACAAACTATAAACAAGGAATTATGAGGGGGGAAATTAAATATTGAATACAAAATGTTAAAGATTGATAGTCGTAAATTCAATATTGCATATGAAACAATGAGATTAATTAGAAGAAAGAATATGGATTAAAAATATATATTGTAAAAAAAAAAGCAAAATAGAAAAATTAAGAATAGGAGATAATTATACTAATAAAAAAAGAAGAGATGATGAAGGACATAAAAAAGAAAAAATAACATGCATGTAAATTATCAGCACATGCGCGTGAAGGGGGTCCATGCAATTTTGCATGGACTTGGGTGTAGGGAAGACTTATTGCTTCAATTACCTTCCATATGCACACCCCACACCGGCCCTCCCTTCTCCAAGATTGATAATTGGGCCAAGACCATCCGCTTTGATACCATGACAAATTTTACTAGGTCAACACAAGCTTACAAACAAGAAGAGTATGATCATACGCAAGCTCGGCGAGGTTCCATTGTAAAATCAATCGGTAATATAATAAGTAGTCCTCCAAACTCATATACAGAGTATTAATCATTATGTCTTCATTCTCTCAATATGGGACACATGTAGGATATCTCTATAATATAAGGGAAGGGGGGAGCAATGGTGTCCCCCCTAGAAAGTTACATTCCTACCCTTAATGATTATATATTTAAAAAAAAATTAAAAATCCAAATAACTCAAAGTCAACACAAATATAAAACAATGCAAATTTTAGACACTAATTTAAACAAAAAAATCCATTAATTAATTGCATTAATTTGCCAAATTCAACACTGGCTACCAAAATATCAAAGACAATCAAAGCACAATGAACCTAGACACTAATTATATAATTTATAATGATTTTGGACGCTAATTATATAATTATAATGAATTTGGATACTAATTATGGTATGATCGTTAAATTTATACTTTGCAGTCTCCATTATATAAGGTAAAATTTTCTCACACCTAAACATACAAAAACACAGTTTGTTCTCACTATGTTAAGTAATACAGAAGCATGTCAAACTACTTCAATTAAATTTTATTTATGGATAAAAGCACCTAGCGTGCCATAAACTATACTCTAACCAAACCAATTTATGTAACAACTCAACGAGGTGATTGAATGAGCACTAAAATTGGCCACATATACAAGACTAGATACATAAGACTAGAGGCATTCCAAATTTGGACTTTCAATTTCGTACGTAAATTGGGTAACTGAAATACAAGGTGCCAACTAAATGAATGAGTTCAAATCAAATACCATTAATTGAATTAGCCCGTGGTTAGTGTTAAAAGGAAATGACAATTAGGCACTGTAGTTTTTTTTTTTTAAAAAAAAGGGCACTAAACAATGAAAAAAAATGCACTTACCCTTCTTTTTTTTTCCCTTCTTGCAATTAAGAAAGGTAGAGAAAAAATAAATAAATGGCCATAGATAAAAAATGAGAGTAGAACTTAAAAATGAATGGTGGTCGCGAGTAATGAAGAGCATAAATTTTGTTGTTTTATTTTATTATAGTTTTGAAAACTTAATCAATTAAAATACACCGCAATGTAATATAAACAGCAGTTGGTCACTTAACTTAAAGAAAGATCGGTGACGTGGAATTAATAAAATTAATTCAGTGAATTATTCGAATACAGCAAAAATGCAAAACTAAGATCTGACTCATTTTTTAAAAAAAACATAAATGATACGAAATGGTCCTAAATTTTCATAAACTACAATAGTTGAGAAACGGAATTACAGAAGGTTTCGAATACTAGTCCCATAATAACATACAAAACTATACCGTTCTAATGTCTGTACATGAATTATTACTGTAAATTGAATCAAATCAGAATTCGAATTCGGATATTAAATTATTACGATAGCCGCTAATTGCTACAGGCAAGCAGTATCCTGTCGCCAAAAAATCCCGGACCCGAAATTCATACCGAGTATAAATACCGTAATGCACGTACCACCATTATCATTACTGTAATGTTAGGTATACACCCCCGTCATCAAGCACTCCCAACGAAACGACTCGTCTAACTCGCACCACTCTGAAAAGTGTCCACAACGCCGATTTCCGAAAAATCACTCCGCCGAAAAGCTGGCCTAAGTCCGTCAAATTATCGCCGGAGTCTGACGTCAGATCGATCACGGAAGACTCGGATCCGGACCCGACAATCTCCTCCTCGAAGCTCCGGATGACCGAGTCGAGATCCGGATCCGACTCCGGCACCGGTTCCGGATCGTCYAGTATACTGAGCAGATCGTCCTTGAACTTCTTGGCCTTCGACGAGTCGAGSTCGAGCTCKGGCCTGASCGGGTCGGACTCGGCCCGGACCCGCTTTCTGTGATTGAGCTCCTCCATTAATATTTTAATATCTAACAAATAAGAATAGTAAGAGAGAGAAAAGAGTGAATGACAAAGTAGGAGGAGAGAGAAAGATGAGAAGAAGAGTAAAGTGGTGAGGATGGATGAAGAAAGGAGAAGGGGGATATATAGGTTTATATAGTGGGAGACAAATTGGGTACGTGTTGGCGCGAATCAACCGGTCATGACGGTATCGTTTTTTCCAACTTTCTTCCGCCTTTTTATTTTTTATTATTATTTATTTATTTACTTATTTATTTATGGATTACTAAGAATTGGATGTCCTCTTTTGAGGGTTGGGAAGAGGTGTGTAGCGTACTAGCGTGTATTCGTTTAAAACGTTGATAACGACTAATGACTATGATYCTACTATTTTCTCTTTTTTGACGGCATCTTTTGAGTTGTGCCTTTGAACTTTCTTTATTTCTTATTATGCCTACCTTATTTTTCAATAATTATAATTATAATCCCTCCATTTTTTAATAGACGTTTCATACCAATTTGACACGATATTTAAGAATTGATTGAGTTAGGTAAAATAATTGAATAAGTTAGGTAAAAGAGTAAATATGCGAGTGTTTTTTTTTTGGAAAAATGTAATTTTGGATGAATAAATTGGGTAAAGTAATGAAAGTTGACTTTAAAAAGAAACAATTCATTAAAGTTTGAGTAATTAAAGTAAAAGGTAAAAAGTAATAAAGTTATTTTAGATTGGTTTGAAACAACTATTTGTAAACATCCCAAAATGAAAACGAAAACAACTAAAAAAAACGGAGGGAGTACTTTAGAGAGAGTGGTATGATTTACAACTTTACTTGTGATATTTAGACGTGCTCTTCTTTGGGGTCAAAGTATGCCACTTAGAGCTTGTTCTTTTGAGTTTAATTTTATGATATTTTAGTTCATTTTAGCCAATTTTAGCTTATTTCGGTTAACTTCAATTCAGTTCAACCCAGTTCAACTACTTCTATTTTAGTTGTTCACTCTAGTTTCGTTCAACCTACTATAGTTTTGTTGAGGTGATTTCGCACTTCACCAACAAGTCAACCGCCCAATATTGTTTTTGTTTCGGTAGAGGATTGTCTCTCTAGTTACTGATTATTTAGATAATTTGGTTAACGTAAAAATGGCTCTTCAGGTCGTAATGGATCGGAAATAAGAGTGTATAAACAACGAAAATCAAGCATAGTGTAGAATAAAACTAAAGCTTAGCACAAACAAGATTAAAAAGATATAAAAATCTCTCATTAAAATAGTATAACGACAGAGGCAAGTTACAACTGTATTACAAGAAAGGATGATTACCTTCATGTTCACACAATTGGGAAAGATAGTACTCTGTAACAAGTTGTTGATCCATGGGGATGAAATATACTTCGTATATGCTATGTTAAACTAAGTTACTACACTAAACTAACTATATTTGGCTACTAAGCCGAGTGCGACTAAATAAAAGCAGTAAAATTAAATGCGAAGAAAAAGATAAATCTGTTTGATGCGTCGGTACTGTTCTATTGATCCGACTTCACCTACTTATAGGCCTTGGGTAACTAAAGGTCGTGGGGAAGAGGCTATGGCGGTTTCCTTCTAGCAGTGGTTATTTGGCGCTTTAATTTCCCTGTATTGAATTCTATTTTTCCCTCCAAGTTTTCACTTAACGCTTAATGAGCTTCTTCTTCTGGGTCGTACCTACTGGGTTATCTTCTAACTAGTGATGGCAATGGATCAGATCCGGGTACGGTCCTCTAAGATCCAGACCCAATTTCGTTTTTAGGGAAAGATCCAGTTCCTACCTGGATCCATTAGGGTCATAATTTATAAGACTCGAATCCAGATCCGTATGGACCCTACGAATCCGGGTGCTAGATGGATCCTTTCTTAATTATTTAATTCAAATGAGAAACAACTAATATTGAACCAAGTTTTGATTTAAAAAGCTTAAATAACATATATCTTCATCACATCTCCTATTATTCTCGAGTTTACAATCAATCATACATGATTAAAGATTTAATGTACGAGAAAATCAAATTAAAGTTTCAAAAACAAATATACTTTGATTTAGAGTATATTTAGTTTTGGGCCGAACTATCAAAACAATGAGTTCGTATATTATTCTGTAATTTTACTAATATCCAACATATTTTATATTATTTTTTTTAAAAAGTGTAAACAGATCCGAGTCATGGCCTCAGAGGAGGTCCCGATTTCTAAAAATAGGATCTAAATCCTACCCGGATCCATTAGGGCCGTAATTTTTAGGTTCCAAATCCGTAAAAATGGTTTTGGATTATCGAATTCGGGCAGGGTCTTTTACCCACTGCCATCTCTACTTCCGACTACTCCTTTTCTGGAGCTTCCGATCTATCGCCAGACCGAAATATCCATGAGATATAGTATCTCGATCAATATTGATCAAACTCTTGATTGCAATTAGTCAACAGAATATTTTTAATCCTTAACAAGCCCAAAAGTACGGGCCTTAATTCAAGTTAAAATATATTTTGAGTTAGAATTTACTTAATTAAACAATTTTTATTGGACAACTTGATTAAACTTGGTAAAGAGCCATATTGTTTGTTGTATGACTTAAAAAATAGTCACTACCTTTAAACAAATATCTATAAATGTCGATCTATATAATTGAAAAGGTGAAACTTTAATCAATTTACATTTTTTATGCAAAAACAATTTTCTAATCAAAGTTCAAATTTGATGAACTAAAGGTTAATTAAACTCTACCAGTAAATT
>SNQN01000755.1:31605-50897 GCA_008642245.1 Bassia scoparia
AATTATGTGAATAATTTTAACTATATGTGAATTCTGATTGACAACAGGGAATTTTAATTTTCACAATTTTGATAAGACTTGTGTAATGTGCCTTTTGTTGATGATAATAAAGTCACTAAACGATACTATATTTATAGAATTTGACATTGTGTAAACTTGGGTTACTAGATTCATTATTCAACCTTATAACAAAACAATCAAACTCAAATCAAATTATAACCGAACAATAATTTGCAATATTAATCACTATATATATGTACATAATCTTAGATTTGTTTAAATGCTTTCTTCATACAATATCACAAAATAAATAAAAATTCAATAACTTCCACAAATCAAGGGCATCAATCCATTTCCACGAAAAAACACCCCATAATTGAAGCATTACTTGAACCTTGATTACAATCAGAAGGCCCACCACTTTATTATCGACAAACGAGTGATGTTGGCTTAACTGGTTAAAGATCTCAAGCTTTTTTAAACGAAAGTTTCGATCGAACCTGTAACTACCAATCAAAAGAAGGCATCCTAAAGAAAAGAGGTTGTCCGTTGAGATACTCATTTAAACATCCAGGAGAAATTAGTCTACTCGATTAAACTGATGGAATTAGAAGGTCCTACTCGAAAATAAATTTTTTTAAAAAAATCTCCCGTTGGCAGTGGGACCCATGAACCATGACCCATCACATGCAAGACAAGAACAAAGATATTTGCATCTAAATCATCACATTCATACAATCATACAATACCATACAATGCACCCCATCACACATAATTAACTCCTTTGCCTTTAAAACCCAACTCCCCCAAACTCAGTTTTGGATAGGAGGCCTCACTCACTTCACTTCACTTCACTCACTCACTCACTCACTTTTGAAAAGCATGTTGCTTTCTCACTCCTTTCTCCTCAGTCTGCTACTGCTACTACTCAGCAGTGCATATTTACTGCAAAATGCAGCAGCAAAAGTAAATGCAACAGCAAATTCACACCAAATTAAATCAAACTCATCGTCTTCTTCAAAGGGCGTTCCTACTAAAATTGGGAATGGTTATCGTTTGGTTTCAGTTGAAGAAACTGATGATGGCGGTTTCTTGGCTTACTTGCAAGTCAACAAGAAGAACAAGATTTATGGCCCTGATATCCCTCTTTTGCGCCTTTATGTCAAGTAAACTTCATTTCTTTTGCTTCTTTGATTTACTTTTTCTTTCAATTATTACTGCTTTCTTTGTTTAAATATAATGTCACATGATACATGATGAATTGATCATACAACACAACTTTTAGATCCGTGTCTRAATCGACATTCCACACTAACGTTAATGGTTAAGATAATGTGCGCGAAACKGTTACATTGRCACATTTACCCACCTGGCAACCCGCAATACTCAAAACTCAGAAGAGTGAGTAAACCACATGTGATTTTGGCACTTTATTTTTTTAATTTACGCAATCTATTTTATCACTGTTTATGGGAGATGATATGAAATGAAATGCTTAAATGATAAATTAGAGCGTCAAAATCAATTCTATAAGAAGCCCATCTAGTTTGAACTTTTATCGAGGCATCCGTGTAAACTCGTGGAAGAATGAATTTATTTTTATCACTAATGGGTCAATGACAAAGGTAAAGGTTGTTCAGTAAAAATCACTTAACACGCTGACTCACTTTAATGAGACGACAATGTGAATTGTTTTTTATTCAATCAAGATCTTTTATTGTGCAGTAGTAACTTTTGATGAATGATACTAATTGCTCACTTAGAACATACACTTAATTAGTTTATTAAAAAAACAATGATATTGTCAACAAGTGCCCCAAACAGATGCATAAAAAGACAGTCCAGCCTTAAAATGCATGTTAAAATTACGCGTCACTAGTTGGGATTGGATTGAATAAAACTGGGGGCAGTGAATCAATTAGCAATACAATGTTAACAATGTTTTGTTATGATGTTTGAATAATTTCAGGCATGAATCAGACGAGCGATTAAGAGTGCACATAACAGACGCAAACAAACCAAGATGGGAAGTACCGTACGATCTCATCCCCAGAAACAAACCYCCTTCCCTCCAAAAATCGCTGGGAAATTACAAAAACACCCCTCTCTCAGCCTCRAAGATCACCGGAAACGAGCTCATTTTCAGCTACACAGTCAACCCATTCACCTTCTCGGTCAAAAGAAAGTCAAACGGGCAAGTCCTATTCYATACGGGTTCAAGTACCTCCGACCCGTTTAACTCCCTGGTATTCAAAGACCAGTACATTGAAATCACAACTAAGTTGCCGAGTGATGCTTCGCTCTACGGTCTCGGGGAGAACACCCAAGATCACGGTATCAAGCTGTACCCGAATGACCCGTATACCCTTTACACGATGGATATCTCGGCTATCAATCTGAATACGGATTTATACGGGTCGCACCCGGTTTATATGGATCTTAGGAATGTGGGCGGGTCGCCTTCGGCCCATGGTGTGTTGCTGATGAACAGCAATGGGATGGATGTGTTTTATACTGGCAAAGCTTTGACGTACAAAGTCATTGGTGGTGTTCTTGATTTTTACTTCTTTTCGGGTCCTTCGCCTCTTGATGTTGTCAATCAGTATACTTCCTTGATTGGTCGACCCGCTCCTATGCCCTATTGGGCTTTTGGTAATTTTCTCGTCCGTTCTTTTKAACTTATTTTTACTTATTATCGTTGTTGGTGCTTGTCGTTGTTTGTTTTACTCCCTCTYTGCCGTAATGTGGGTTGTTTTASTATGTTAGTAGTGCATAATACTGATATCACCAAATGAGTTGAAATAAATTAGGTTATGTGAAGTACAAATTAGGCTATAGCCTCATTAAATGGTTTGTGTTAAGATCGAATGAATGTGATTACCAAGTAATGGCATTATGGACCAGGTGGGACTAGGGAGTATGTAACTTGTTTTAATGTTCATTTAACATCGAGTGTGTGATCGGGGTGAATGAGTCTATGTGATATCTTTTGCTGATAATTCGATCGATGCTGTTAGAAACCAGCATTCCGTATTTGCCTTAATTAATGATATAATCAGCATCTAGATGGCATTTCCATTACAAAAAATGTTCGAGCATCGCGATGTGTGGGACCACTTCTCGTTAGTGTTTTTTGCCTCCCTAAGGCCGTGGTCGGGCGATCTACTTTATCTTACAACATAGATATGAAGTAGTTTATTAGTAATTATTGAGTTATGGTGGTTTGCAGTAGATCCATTCATATTGTACTACTAAAATATATATACTGATAATTGTAGTCCATTGGGCTTAGCTGCAACTTTAGTCTTCTTCTACTAGGAGAATGTGTATGAAGCTTCATTGTTTGTCCTTATTCGACTCGATTGATTAGGAAAATCACCCTTGTTTAGGAAAAGGGAGATCTCATTAGAAAAGACTTGTGCATTTCTAGGTACTTTTTTTGATGATGCCAGGCATACCCTTATGTCAAGTAAGTTGAACAATGACTACAACATTAGTTCTAAGAGCTTTCTCTTTCTTTATGCATTATCTTGTAATCTAGGAGTTCTTCCAAGTTCTAACACATAATCAAAACATTACGTTAGCTGAATAGCTATCAAGTTACCGTCTTAAAAAAAGTATACAACTCAATCGATCATTTTGGACAACCAAAAAGTTCAATACACACACTGCATCGACCTTGATAAGGTTACAAGGACTCAAACCGCTTAAATGTACTAAAATGTTGCTTTGAATTTTGCCGATGTTATAACTTATAAATCCTCGTATAGCATAGTTTTCTTCGTTTAATAAGATATCAGCGATAATGTGACTTGATGTTATTCTTGCCATTGTTATTGCGAATTACTAACGATTCAGCGATATTCCCCGTCTGTGATGTGCACTAAGAACTACTGTAATCAACTCATGTTCCTCTAATCTTTTGTGAGGTCATTTCTTAATCCTTGTTTATGAGAAAAGAGTGAAAGAATCGTTTGCAAATATTCTTTTTTCTGTGAAATTACGTGCATAATCTTGACTCATGATTGATGTCAGTAGAAAATTTTCTAGTTTAACGTGGAATACGGAAAGCGACTTTTGCAGTTGGCTGGGACAGCTGCTCCAACCCATTCATGAAAAAAAACAAAGTGGTCCTCTCAAATGCTTTGTAATAGTATTCACATTTCTTAAAGAAAACTTTCACATGTGATACTTTTTCTTCCTTTATGTGTTCGCCCCACATTTCACTACCTTTGTTCAAGTATCCCATCTATTGTGCACACTGCTCACTAATTAAGAGTTTCTAATTATAAACTCGATTAGTACGGAGTACTGTCTAAACTTGTTAATCGAACATGTTCACATGAATCAAAGATAGCATTAGGCACTTGAAAGTTTGAGGCTGTTATTCTTCTGTTACGCTTGAGGAAGTCGATTTGGATTTGGATTTTTGGCAATTTCGTGATAGGTTCGCTTTAATGCAAGTGATGCAAGTAGGTAATGTATTAATTAAGCWTCTGGTTTAAGTTAGGACCAGTTGATAAAGTAGCCCTTATGCGGACGTGATATGCATCGACGTGGTCCATTAGTCACTACTCATCACTAGTGAAATTTGGCCGCTTAATTGCAGATTTTTCTGTGTCAGTGTCTTTAGCTAAGAGTGTGTGATTATGTGGTTCCATATGACTGATAATTTGCTGCTGAATTTGGTCCATTAGCGTTTTCTTGCTGCTATATCTAATGATTGCGTATCTAACCTAATCTAGAAGTTAAGGAAGGAGGAATGTGACATGGTAATGAGCTTGTTTAAGAGTAGGAACTATGTTTTACGATGAATTATTGGATATCTGCTTGTTATTATGTGCCGTTTTAGTACATGTGATTTTTGTGATGGCGAACCCTTGGTACATAATGGATATTGATTGTCACCCTGGCCTTAGTCCATTTCTCTTCCGATTTTCATGAATTCTATCACTGATTATATTGATTTCATATAATGGACTAGTAGATGTTTACCAGTTGTGGAGAGTTTGTGATATAAAGAGTATACTTATTTTCTGCTTTGCATTGCATTGTTTGGAAAGCAAAGTCATGTAATTGAATATATGGAAATACCAATTATGATGTGATGAGTTCGTTTGGATTGTTAAGCATACATGTTTTTCCTGTGAAGTTCTGTATATCATATGCAACGAAATGAATRGYTAACTGATAAAWATATTSTTTTGGTTTGACAGGTTTCCATCAGTGCAGATGGGGTTACCATAACATCTCAGTGACTGAAAATGTAGTTGATAACTACAAAAAGGCACAAATTCCACTTGATGTCATCTGGAACGATGATGATCATATGGACTTTCACAAGGATTTCACCCTAAATCCTGTCAATTTCTCYCGTCCAAAGGTTTTGGCATTCCTCGAAAAGGTACATGCTCGAGGCATGAAGTATGTGGTCCTCATTGATCCTGGTATTGCTGTTAACAAGAGCTATGGGGTGTACCAAAGAGGCGTGGAAAGTGATGTCTTCATCAAGTATGAGGGGAAGCCCTACTTAGCACAAGTGTGGCCTGGGGCCGTTAACTTTCCCGACTACCTCAACCCAAAAACAGTAGATTGGTGGGTAGATGAAATCCACCGGTTCCATGAACTTGTTCCTGTTGATGGCTTGTGGATTGACATGAATGAGGCCTCGAATTTCTGTTCCGGGCTTTGCACCATTCCCGAGGGGAAAAAGTGCCCTGATGGCATTGGACCGGGATGGGATTGCTGCCTAGACTGCAAGAATATTACCAAAACAAGATGGGATGAACCACCTTACAAGATAAATGCTTCAGGGAAAAGTACTCCCATAGGATACAAAACCATAGCTACTAGTGCAGTTCACTACAACGGGGTTCTGGAGTATGATGCTCACAGTTTATATGGCTTATCAGAAACAGTTGCAACACACAAGGCCCTTCAATCGATTGAAGGTAAGCGGCCATTCATATTATCCCGCTCAACGTTTGTGGGGTCTGGTCATTACACTGCCCATTGGACAGGTGATAATCAAGGAACTTGGAATGATCTGAGGTACTCTATTTCTACCATGCTGAACTTTGGTATATTTGGAGTCCCAATGGTTGGTTCCGACATATGTGGCTTCTACCCTCAACCAACAGAAGAGCTCTGCAATCGATGGATCGAGTTGGGTGCTTTCTACCCGTTCTCTAGAGACCATGCTAATTARTATTCACCWAGTCAAGAACTCTATGTTTGGGACACAGTTGCTGAGTCAGCTCGGAATGCATTAGGTATGAGGTACAAGCTTCTTCCTTATCTTTACACTCTGAGCTATGAGGCACARACTACCGGTGCACCCATTGCCAGACCGCTATTCTTCACTTTCACAAACTACACCGATTGTTATGGGTTAAGCACACAATTCTTGCTTGGTAATGGTCTCATGGTGTCACCTGTTCTCGAYAAGGGAGCAACTAGTGTGAAGGCACTKTTCCCCCCAGGAACTTGGTATAGTATGTTTGATATGACTCAGGCAGTCGTATCCAAGTCAGGCAAGTATGTCACTCTTGATGCACCACTAAATTATATCAACGTGCACCTATATCAAAACACCATACTTCCTATGCAACAAGGTGGACTGACCTCGAAAGAGGCAAGGGCGACACCCTACCATCTTGTGGTGACATTCCCAGCCGGGGCTACTCATGGTCAAGCTAAGGGGAACCTCTTTGTCGACGAGGATGAACAGCCAGAAATGAAACTAGCTGGTGGATCATCCACATATGTCGATTTCTACGCAACTGTGGATCAAAACATGGTCAAGGTATGGTCTGTAGTTCAAGAGGGCAAGTTTGCCTTGGACAAACAGTGGAGCATAGGCAAGATGACRGTATTGGGGTTGGGCGGAAATGCAGGATCCGTGACCATTCAAGTGGACGGACAGCAAGTAACGAGTACTCCTGATATGGCTACCYCCACATCATTGGAGCAGAYTTACCACAAAGAATCAGACATCGACGGTGTGATGAAGAGTGTGACAGTGCAGATCAGTGGATTGTCTTTGCCTATAGGGAAGAATTTCGCCATGACGTGGAAAATGGGTTCCTAGGATGATTGTTGATGATTCTATGCAGATGTTTGTAGACCAACTTCTTCATATTTTTCCACTACTTGTGTGTGTAATTTCCCTGGCAATGAAGGGAAGGGAAATAGAGCAGGCCAATAAGATTAAGTTGATATACAATCTCAAAAAGGCATCATATAGTTAGTTGCATTATTACAGTTTTTAGCATTCACGGAAATTGTGAGATTGTAGTAGAGATTAGAGAATATTATGAGGTTATTATGATGGTTTTTTTTTAATTTATTTTATGATGAAATAAGAAGAAAAAACACTTCCACAATCATAATCACCTTTTCTCATGCCAATTTTACACCCTCTGTTCTCCAGCATTATGTATGCAGAAAATTGACCTTGATTGATTTTATTAACAAAGGAAACATATTGTTTTGATTTTATTTACGAAGGAAACACATTGTTGCCATTTTTTCTTTAAAAAAAAATATAAACACGGAGTACACCATTTAAGAGACGTTGTAACTTGTAACAAACATATTTGGAATGAGGATTATTGTTGTTCTTTTGTTTTTTTAAGGATCGAAAGACAACCAACCAATTATTCAACCAAACAATTCAAATTATCACAACAAATAGCCAAATAAAATTCACCAATATGGTTTTACCAAAAGAGCAACAAATCAAGGGAAATAATCACAAACAACACACAAATTATACGTGGAAAACCCCTTCGATGTGAAGGATAAAAAACCACGAGACCTTTTGATGAGTCCATCCTAACTTCTCTTATTGATAAATTGAGGGAAAAAGAACCTCACATCAGTATACAAAGGTTCATGCATCCACCACCAACAATCGAAAACAATAAGAGATGAAAAATCAAGCAAAAGGTGTAGAAATCACCCAAAAACGGCCGGTCTGTTCTGACTGCAATTTTGACCAAATTAGAGCTCCAAACGGCTATTAAAATCACTCAAAACGAAGCCCTTGATGTCCCAAGAATAAACTCCTAAAATTTCAAGCAAATCGAATCACGACAGCACCTTCAATCTGAAACTCGAATAAGCCGACGCTGCTAAAAATTAGAAAATTGAAAACCCTTATTCCCTCTCTCTTTTGTGTTTTTGTGTTATGAAATTGCTGCAATATTTCTAATGATCGACTGATCATACAACAAAAAATAACACTCTTCCAAAGCTTATCTCACAAACCAAAAGACCGTATAAAATGGACCCAAGACAAGACATACATCAAATGTCCACAAATAAAAGACCCGAAAGACTATAAATATTACACAAATGGGCTGATATCATAATATTTTTAAGGAAAAGGTTAGGATTGTTATCTATGATATATTTGTAGAGTCCCATACGGTAGCATCAAAGATCCACTCCGGGCCCATTATGCCACACCTCATCACACGAGATAATGGGGTCTGTTCTATTCAGTTTATATTTAGAAATTAATTTTTTTGTTTCGAACATTTTTTTACGGTTGTTCTGAATTTATTCTTTCTGATTATCTTTTTTTTCTAAAATTTATTTTGCGACAGGAAAAAATAATAGTATTTTTTCCAAACGGAACTTATTTTTTCTAATTTGAACTTAATTTTTCTGGAAATAGGTAAAAATAAGTTAAATAGAATAGATTCAATAGCCCAAACATCAATTGCAATTACTCCATTTAGGCCTTGTTTCTTTGGACTTATTTTCAGTGTATATAAGTTCAATTAAGTTCAGTTCAACTACAATTCAGTGTAAAGAAATAGAGTCTTAGGGCCTGTTTACATTAACTGAAATCAACCAAAGCCTATATTATACAAACCCCCCTATATTGCAAGATACAACCCTCTAGTATACGTGTGCTTTTTTTTCCATTGCTTTTATTAGTTGTCATATATTTATATCTATCTAATTTTATTTAATTAATAATTTTTTATTTTTTAAAAAATCATGCGTGAGAGATAATAAGGGAATGAGAATAAATCATGTGCCACATAAGCTAGGGGGAGGGYGGTTGTATTTTGCTAGGTTGGGGGGATTGTACCTAATAATTTGTGGAAATCAACTGAACTGAACTGAATGAAGCTGAACTGAACTGAACTGAATTGAATATTTTATGAGAGAGAGAAATTGGGTTAAGAACTAAACTGAACTAAACTGAACTGAAAATAAGCTAATGTAAACATGTCCTTACTCTTCTTTGGCTCTCCCGACTCTCGCTTCCCACTTTTAATTATTTGTCACTCACATAATCTTTTCCAATTAGAAAAAAAAGTTTTAATCAAGTGAGTTATCTCTCATCATCATACACGGAGTATTACCGTATTCGAGAGTACTAAATGAAAAAACAGGGTAAAAATGTAACAGTAGTGTAACTTCACTTTTTCAAAAAGTTTTTAAAAAATTAGAAAAKTGGCTGTYTGGTGAATTGTTGCTGACGGAAAGTGGTAAAACATTGTTTTACTCAGTATAAAATGACTGGTTGACCAGTGAAAAGTGACCCATCCATTACTCCTTTTTCACTCTTCTCAGTTCTCATCTTCTGTTTATCTTTTTTCTACCTCGTGAAATCGTGAAAAAGTCAATATTCTTGTTCACTTGTAAAAATACATTTACGCAAATGCTCTCAAATAAAGGTCTTATAGGATGGGATTTTAGTATACAGTATCATATAAATTGAACACATTATCATAATTTTTTTTTTAAAATAAGAGAAAGGGGCTATATATAAGAGTTATCTATATAGTCTTTTTCGTATATCCTTTGTAATGTAAAACAAATGATTTTCTATTTATTAAAAAAAAAATTAATTGCAACCGTAGGCGTGTGTCCTAATCAAGTCTATGTCCTACGTCGATTTTGAATTGTAAGCTTGAGCCACAGGTCCCGCACGTGAGCGCGTTAAGGGTGTTGTCGATAGAGGAGATCATCCACCGTGCCTATGTAGGTTTATCACATACGCTCGAAACATTGGTGTCAAACTAATGCCCTCATTGTTTGGTCTGATAACTAGAGTGTGGGTTCGAAGACATAGTACAGAGAAGATTTTTGATTCAATCCGCCCGCTTGTACTCGATCTTATTATAATTCCATAAAATCATAATAATTGAATTTAAAGAGCCTATCGATTTGACCTTAAAAAATGCCCTAAAAATATTACAAGAGTTGATTTTTATTATGCATGCAACGCTACCTAGCCTAATAATTGTGACCACTTCGAATTAATCAAATTAATAAGGTGCCTAAAATCCGTTCGTCCATAATTAATCTGAATTTAATGTGATTCAAACAAATTTCGATCTTGATTAAACAATCGAAAGAATCATAGGTGCAAAGATCAAGAATAATATATATAGAAATCAAAACTCAAATATATAAAAACCAACTTACCTTGGATCGTTATCAATGTAAAAGAAAAACAAAGATTAGCGCATCAAAAGTTTTGCTTCCAATTGAATCACTTATCATAACAAAGGAAATCGTTAGCATTGACAATTACAATTAAAACGATTGCGATAAATCGAAAACGAATGAATTTACATGATTGAAAACCAAAAGCAAAGTGAAATTCGATATATTATATTAACCAAAATTAATAACAAGAGAAGATAGAGAGTTTGATTGAATAACCTTAGAATTTGTACCTAAATCCGCAAATATATGATTCCAAAAGTTGCGACAAATTCAAGGGACTTTTGATTTTGATAGTGTTTATGGATTGAATTTGAGAGAGGTTTTTGAGACTTTTGGATTGCACTTTTGATTGATGATTTTCGTTGATCTTCGATTAAGCACATAAAGCATGTATTTATAGGCGTTTTAGGGAATAGATAGATAAAAGAAAAAAAAAAAGGAATCAGATCTACACCATACAACTGTATATACGGTTGTATGTATCGTGTATACGATTGAGGTGACGTGGCTTGCCACGTCACACAGTGTATATCCGATTTTTATTTTTCGCTCATCGGGTATTTTTATGCGTATTCTCTGAACTTCATCTACGATCCGGAAAATTATCGTTTATTCAATTTATCCTTTTATCCAATTTTGGCTTGCTTGGAGCTCAAGGTTAATCTTCTAGAATATTTCGGATCGTTCCCGAATTATTTGGATTTATTTAAGAATTTCTGAATTAATTTATTTTCGAAAAAATCATTTTATAAAACTTTTAAAAATCAAAGAAAAATTAGAAAAATAATTTAAAAATACTGGTGAACTCGGAAAATTGAGAAGAACAAAATAAAAAGRGGAAAATATAGAAATAACCTATAGAAAATATTTTAAAAAATCCTAAAAATAAAGAAAAGGCCTAAAAATAGAAAATAAAAAAAAATAAATACTTTCCGTCTATTAATGGATCCTTGGTGTATGGTTTCGACCTCGACTTTAATTTGACTTGTGAAAATAGATGTGATTTATGGATTTTGTCGCAATTTTCAAAATCAAATCGATTTCGAAATGTAATAATTTTTCTTATCGCTATTCAATTCGGAAGACAATTTTGGGTGTCTACAACGACCAATTGAGCTTTTGCACGAAGTGTTTGGTAATTGTTGAATGTAAATGTCAAGGGGGGTAAAGAGACAAAAAAAATAAAAAAATATTGAGAGCTAATCAATGTCTATAACTACTGTGCATGGCCTTTCAGTTATACCAACAACTGTAAGACACTTATCTGTAACCGTAATACACGTGTCAGCCAATCCTTTGTCTCAAAAACCGAGGAATACCGCAAGGAGGAGGACTGGAGGAGTCAGCGGTGATTTTAGCGCCAAAATGCAAGAACAAAGGTAACACGTCAGCACAATTGGCGGGAAACTCCAACCACTTTCCCGCCATTGTATTATATATGGGAGAGAAAAGAGGTCCACTTATCTCAATTTGCGTAGCCCACTTGGCTTGCAGTTGCAGGCTTGCAGCCCTCCTACTTTTTGTCTATTTCATACTGTTTCTACATTATTATTATTATTATTATTATTATTATTATTATATGAACATATATGGACCTTCCATGCTATCGATATCATGCATGTATCACATGTATGCACTTGATTGTTACATGATGCACCTTATGCCATCTCCCTTTTATACCAACCTATTTCTTACATTCTTTGTTTTTATTATATTTCATCCGTTTTTACAGTACTCCCTATAATTATAAAATATTTATTTATCTTTGTTGAGAATAAAGCAGTTATCACTTATCACCACAAGATTCTTAGTTTTTTTCTTTTCAAAAATTAAAAGAAAAACATTTTTAAGTGAGAAATTTAATCTTAAAGGTAATGTTGCAACCTGTAAGGGATGAATATAATATTCTTTTTATCTATTTAGCTTATAATGAGAAAGTTTGTGAAAAAAATTCAATACATTGGTTATGTTTGCCTCATTAAATATGAACTAAATCCCTACTGAAGTAAATCGTTGTGATAAGAAAATTTTTAATATCATTTTATTTTTTACCACACGGTTCACCATTTGAACTAATTAATATCATCTCATTTAATTGTATTATTATTCGAATTTATTGACTTGTACAAGTATGTGTTGTCCATCTAAAGGTTGAGACAACTCATTAGTTGTGTGGTTGACTTGTTTTTGGTGTACCACTCGATTCACTCTTTGGACTAATCCGGATTCAGGGATCAATTTTGGGTGATTAGGTTTCGATCCCTACCAAATGTAGTTTCAATCGTCACTGCACCAACAATCAATATGTTGTGTGGTTGACTTGTTCATTCGGTTCAATTCCATCCAAAAAACACATCTCGTAAAAAACAAATTGGGAATTACAGTCATAGCTTCCCTTGAATTGGGTTGGCTACTTGGCTCAAAGTCGGGTTTTCGGGCTGGATCCATTTAGCCCAAACCCGATTGTTGGCCCATACCTTGAAGTGGCCAGGCCTGATTGATAGTCAAAGTCAAACACACTTAAATTTTAAATTTTTAATTAGACCGTGCTGCTCATTTGCTTGTTTGCCATGGTAAAGTGATTTACGTGAAGGTTATAATATCAACAAAGATGTCGTCGACCACTGTTAAAGTCACGTGAGGCGGCATTGTAGGGACGAACAGCAACAAAGGACAGTGTTCTTTTTGGACTGACGTGGCTAGCTACTAGCCATTGATTTGGAATCCAATGTTTTCAAGTACAGTCCTCTCACGTGACAAGTCTGCTCCCATTAAAATCTGCCGGCGTAGCCTTTTTTATGACTTTCAAGAGATATTAACGACTTTTGTATTTTTATATTTTTAAATTTCATTACGGAATACGGAAGTACTCAACTCCGTTTATTAGATTAAGAATATTTTACCACCAAATTTGGGAACTATGTTTAAGAGTTAATTGAGATTAGATAAAATAGTAAATACATGAGTATAATAGTATAGTGGTAAAATTTTTTGGAAAAAGTTGATTTGGAGGTGAAAAGATTGAAAAAAGTAATGAAATTGATTTAGAAAGTAATAATTTATTAATGTTAGAATTAATAAAGTAGGTTAAAAAGTAAAAAAAATATAAAGAATTTTAGATTCGCTCTGAAACACTAATTGAAACATACCCAAAAACGATAAAAGCGAATAATTAAAAAAAAAACGAAAGAGTATATTTTATTCCATTTCTACCCGCAACACTTTCTACACTCTCCGTTCCTACTTCCCTATTATGCACTTTTCCACTTGATTGTTCCATAAATAATTTTGCATTGTTATTTTATCCTCTTTTTATTTAGAGTAACTTAACCTCTTTTCCTAATTTCCTCACTTACACATTCTCATCCAATCTATTTTTACTTTTCTAGGGCAAAATTTTATAATACGACAAGTGTAACAATTTTTATTGCGTTAATACCTTCATTCGTAGATTAAGTATTTTGGTATTACTACTAATAAAAACTCACCTACAAAGTATGTCTTTTGATGGATATTGTAACTTGCAAGAGAAAAATGACCAATTCTTCTCCTTACAATTGCAAAAGGATAGATAATCATCTTATACAAATATGTTCATCATTTTGTGTGAACTCTAATTAATTTAAACTACGAATTTTTTTGGTACAAAATTCAGGTTGACGTTATACAATTGAAAATCTAAAATCAAGTATTCGAAATTAAGAAACGGTGAATTTTTTTTAATGGTATAAGAGAAAAAGAAAAGGGGTATCATTTTGATGGTTTGCAATGACTGGAAATAAAAAAAGAGAGTTAATCATGTCTTATTGGATGTTAGTTTGTTGCAATGACTGAAAATAAAAAAGAGAGTTAATCATGTCTTATTGGATGTTAGTTTGTTGGTCTTTTTTTTTTACTAGTTATGCCTTGATAGGCAAAATGTTGTCGAAATTTGTGAACTAGTGAAATGATGATGATATTGATGTACTTCCTTTGTATAAAAAAAATGCAATAAACTCAATGTTGCGGAATTCTAGGCAAAACTTCTTAACTAACATTAAAGGCTTGTTTAACAAATATAATTAAGATAGTGATGGGGAGGAAAGAACCACCACCACCATGCCCAACCACAACCAATRGRACCCGAACCACGAACCACCACCACCATGCCATCGCATATGAACCAGAACCACAAACCATAGCCTTCAATAATCCAACCAGACGACCCCCAGTCAAACCTTCAACCACCCCAATCGAACCATATGTGAGTCGCCAACCAAACCACATTGTTGCAATTTTTGCAACATGATTTCTTAAGTTTTTGAGTCATGTAAACCACAAGGTAAAAGATAGGCTTTACCAAAAGGATTTCGAAGGAAGTACCGGATTATCGGATTAGACTGAATTAACAGGGGGTGTTCCGAATGGTTTCTCCGGGCCGCTAAACGATCGGACCAGACAGGTGGCGCGGTTAGCGGTGAAAAAGAAAGAACAGCGATTGTTGAATCAATTTTATATTTTGAGTCTTCTTTTGATTCCTTTTATATTTTTATTTAAGTTTTTATTATTATTAGATTGAGTCGAAATTTGTTAAAACAAATTAGAATGTGTTTTACAAATTTCAATTTGAGTCAGTTTTGTAACCCGGTTTGATCAGATTGTTTAAGATCGAATCTTTGGGTTTTTTTGAGTCCTTATTATATATGAGTCAAAGTAAAAAGAGTCTAGTTTGTTGTGTCAAAATTTCGAGTCAGTTTGAAGATGGGAAGACGTTCATTATTGCATCACAATTCAAAGTGCGCAGARTGGAGCTGTTTGTATTAATTGAAGGACCGAGCCTCGACCTCAAATTYTTTGAAGCTGWAACTTTGGGAAATTCGTGAATAAATTCCAAGTTTAAGGCATCAAGAGAAGTTCAAGAAATTGGAGCAGAATCTGTCCAGTTTCAGGCGTTTGGGTTTGTGCCATTCTACTTGGGAGATGAACCTCGAATTCCATTAATTTTAATCTCCTAATTCAAGGCTCTTTAAGGATGATATTTTCATGATACATACATCAAATTCCTTTCAATGAATCAGACCTTAAAGCTTCCTAGGTTCGCACAAGATCAGAAAATTGAAGAGACAAATTCAGAATGCAAATGAACGGTTTTGAACTTAAATTGCATGAATCATCAAGGGGGGCTTTTGGTTCGACTTTGGCATTTCAAAAGGGTTCTGAAATCAGTATCGTAATTAAAGAAGAAAGGCCAAGAGCATGCTGCAATCATTCACTCACATCAGAATTAAAAGAAGCATGAATATAATGGCGCATTTATTGAAACCCTAGTCTGGTTTTAATACATCTACTTGGACGGTTTTGCAAAGGATCATCAAGAGGCCATTTTAATTTGTTTTGTTATTAAGGAATATCATACTTTGCATTCCTTAATAGATGGATTATGGCTCATCAAAATTTAGTTCAAATTCACGTAACACACAAAGGATGATTCAAGAGTTGTGAATCTTCGTATTTTCTTTTATTTTTCCGTTTTTTCTTTCTAGAATTTTCTTAAGCTTGTAATTGAATTTTTCTAAGTCTATCCTTGTATTTCGTGGCCCATATATATGGCTTGATATCAATGAATAAAAGGCAGATTTGAGTGATTAAAAATTTTGCAAGTTTGCATGTGTCAAGTGGGACGTGTTTCTCCCTTGCTAACACACTAGGGCAGGCTAGCTAGTGTGTTTGTGTCCTTGGGAATCCAACGATTGTTTGTGTGTCAAGCACTCTTGGTTCTAGCTCGTTAATGTATCTAGTTTCCATTCAATCAAAGGATTCATATCCCTCTTATTTCCTTCTTCTTTAATTTTTCATTTTTTCTGAATTTTTCATTGTAATTTCCTAGAGCGAGCCTCTAAGAAATTGCAACACACATGCGAGCCGCAACCACCCTACGGGCCCCGATCGAACTTACATGAACCCAATCAAACCCCTTGCGCGAACCAATCAAACCTCTTGTGTGAACAACAATTGAACAACCTGCCACTACTACAAAAATAGTCATTTTTAGACACATTGAGCTCAACATAAGTACAAAGTGATGAGAAAAAATTGATGTCCCAATCCAACGAAAATTGAACAACCATCGCGAATTGCGATCAAACGAAAACTGGACAACAATTGAACAACTTGTTGCGGTCCGATTGGGGTTCAGTTGGTGTTCGACGGTTGAACAACCTGCACTACAATTACACGATTAGGGTTCGACGACGCTTGATTAGTGTTGTAGAGGAGGTGGCGGTGGTAATTGTTGTTGTGGTGGTTGTTGAATATAATGGAGCGGTGGTGGTGCTTGTGTTTGGTGGTGCGGTGGTGTTAGGGGAGGGAGAATGGTGGTCTTGGTGAGATTAGTTTATATTTAGGTTTTTAATTAATTTAGATTATAGGATGATAATGTTGATTAGGGCAGTTTAATTATGTTTTAAATATTTTAGTAACGGTAAAATAGACATCTTATATAGCACAAAAAAAACAGACATTTCAATTCATAGGCTAAAACTTACCAAATACGGGAAAAAAAAATTTGTTGCGTTTATTGTGATAATTATTAAAATGGAATTTGTTGCGATTTTTTTTTATACGGAGGAAGTATAAGAATGGTTTCATGATAATAGATGATGGTGGTGATTTTTTTTTTTTTAGCATTTGTGATGTCGGTGACGGCGATGTTTTTGTTAGCAATAATGGTTTGATACTTTGATATGTTATTATGTTGGGTGGATTATTTAGGGGGTTAAATTTAGGGACTAATAAATCTGGAAATCAAATTGGAAAAAATTAAAAAAAGTTGAAATGATACTTTGATATGTTGGGTGGATTATTTAGGGGGGGAGGAAGATGGTGTCCCCCTTCTTAAAAGATTTAATCACCCTTAATGATATAAAAGTGTTAAATGTCCTTACTTAAAAAATATGAAATCCCTTTATTTTTTGTAATTCATATTAAGCAATATAAAAAAGATATGTGAATTAATAAATACTTAATTACATTGACTAATTTATTCCCATAAATAAGAAAATGATAAAATAGAAAATGCATAATTTAGATTGAATTAGTATGATGAATTTCGAATAGAAATTTATTAATTCACATCTTAATTACATTGACTAATTTTCTCATGAATTTCAATTAACTAATTAAAATTATTTTGAAAAAAAATATTGAATTAAATAGCTAAAAAATTCTTACGAACATATATTAATATACTTCAATATAATGATCTATTAGTTGACCAATATAAACTATTCGTATGTGTTAGTGTATAAGTAATCAGCTTGATTAAAAACCACACCAGTATGATTTAAAACAAATTCAAAAAAAAAATACATTCAAAATTTGGAAATCATAATAACTCTCCATCATTCGTTAATTTGGATTATGCCAAGAAACTCATAAGTCTTTTTCTCATTGTACAATTAATTTAATATAATTTTTAAAATAACCACGCAACGCATTTGGCATGCTGTACAGTATCACAACTCAAGAGGAAAAACATAAATGTGTTTACCGTATAATTGGTAGTATGTACTAAGTACTCGTACATCATATCGAAGAGTGTTTGACTCATGGATACTGGATACCTTTTACAAAGGTAATATAAACTAAAAACAACATTTTCTATGTATGCCTATTTTATTGACAGATGCGTATTGTTAATACTTTGTATTTTAAAAAGAAGTAGAAGTGGGATAATTTATTTAAGGAAAGATTATATGTATGCCTAATAATGTTGAGCTAAGTACAAAAAGGAGAGATTCTGCTCAATGTGCCATGTTTTTACACGAACACACACAATAAAAAATGGACTAATTAAAAATTAGTAGAATGTGTAATTAAAAATCAGTGTATATTAATCGAAACACATGAGAATCTAACGTGAAATCAGGATTGTGTCTGCATTATAAGTATTTTTTAGAGGACTGGCTTGGTGGCAGGGATATGTAGTGAATACAATGGTGATGATATTTTACTTTGTTTGAATACACTAGATTAGCTTCCCATGTAATGCACGGTTTATATAGAAAAAAAAAAAAATCGAGTTTCATGTATATATATATATAGAGAGAGAGAGAGTTAAGTTCATATGAGAACTCTCCTTATAATGAGAACCATAAGAAGTTTAATCTGAGTCACACAAATCAAGCCAAACAAATCTCCATCGTTCATTATTTAATTTGATTTTTCTCTTTTTCCCCTTATCTTTCTCTCTCCTTCTCAACTCTTTAGCTCTCCACTGCCAGTACCATCATCCACCACTGTACCACCTTCGCACCAACGTACGAGTTGCGACTTCGACACAAGCTCCAACACACCGCCTCACCATGACGACTCCCACTGTCGCACCACTCCACCAAGGCCGACCCTCTTTCTCTCTCCTCCCTCGCCCCTTTCTCCCATGGCTGCACCAATTGCCACCGCGCCACCACCGACTATCATGTACTCGTTCCAGGTTTTTAAAATCCTAATTTTTGCAATTCGAAACCCTAATTTTGGGTGGATTTAGATGAAATGATGGTGTGACAACCAAGGAGGTGGTTAGGTTTGGTGGTAGAGTGTGCAGGTGGCTGCGGACTGGGATGGCGATAGTGGCGGGGGTGGTGAGGTTGGGTTACGACTCGATGGTGGGGGTGAGGAGTTTGTAGGGTGGCGGGGAATGGCTAGGGCTTTGTTGTGACGACGATTGTGTGGTGAGGGTGTCGAGTGAGGGTGAGGGACTGAGGTTGAGTGTGTGGGTGTTGGGTGAGGGTGCGAGTGGGTGTCGATCGGTTGGGTGCGGCCAGTAGTGGTGGTGATGG
>SNQN01000755.1:55419-78666 GCA_008642245.1 Bassia scoparia
GTTTCGACATTTTTCTTAAAGTCATTGGGGCAGCATCGAAAAACCCGCGGCAAAACGGAGAGGGGAAACGACGCGACAATGAATAGCGGAAGTCTGGGCAGAAGAGTCAAAAGGAGGAAAACAACGCAATAAAGAGCAATGAACCAATGGCATGAGTGTCGTAATTATCTTGAAATCATATGCTACTGTGCATGTACATTCGCACAACGTAGAGTTGCGATTCGCAAGCTCCAACACACCGGTAGCTTCGGTTCACACGTTGCATAGAGCTCCCTGTCGAGTAAGACTGTTACAACTCACACACTTAGTCAAGCCAAGGCCGACAAACTTTTCATACTCTCCATAAATACCAGCTAGCGCCGCTCTTTTACTCCTGCTTTATGAGTGTTGCTGCGAGCATTTTGATCGGTTATGCTCATATACAATAAAAATAGGCATGTTTTGTCTCTCATCTAGAGACAAAAATGGGATTTTTTTTTTGTTATTTCAATATATATAATATCATTTCCATTTAATTGTTAAGAATCAAATGAGTATAATTAACTGTTAACACACACTCTCTCGCTCTATATATTGATGGAGTAAATGATTAGAATACATTAAAATTACAATACCGCGGCCACACAGCTATATGTACTCGTGTCCAGGTTTTAAAATCCTAATTTTTGCAATTCGAAACCCTAATTTGGGTGGATTTAGATGAAATGATGGTGTGACAAAAGGAGGTGGTTAGGTTTGGTGGTAGAGTGTGCAGGTGCTGGCGGACTGGGATGGCGATAGTGCGGGGTGGTGAGGTGGGTTACGACTCGATGGTGGGGGAGGAGTTTGTAGGGTGGGGGGAATGGGTAGGGCTTTGTTGTGAGACGATTTGTGTGGTGAGGGTGTCGAGTGAGGGTGAGGGACTGAGGTTGAGTGTGTGGGTGTTGGGTGAGGGTGCGAGTGGGTGTCGATCGGTTGGGTGCGGCCAGTAGTGGTGGTGATGGCGACCGGTTGTAACCGTGGTGGTGGCGGCGGCGGCGGCTTAGCTTGGTGTAGCAGTGGTGGTTGTGGTTTGGTTCAATGGTCGGGTGTGGGCTGGGCTAGTGTTGGGTTGGGCTTAAGGAGGAGAGAGAAAGTCATAAAAGCGTAAAACACGCATGAAGTATAAAAGCGTAGAACCTGAAGTATAAAGTTGTAGAACACGAACAGTAAATTTCCAGAACATGCACAATGACTAAAATTGTAGAACATAAAACTATAGGCATAGAATATAAAATTATAGGCGTAGAACATAAAGAGTAAAAGCGTAGAACATGAGAGTTCTCACCTAAGAAGAGTTCTCATGGGATCCTCACCCTATATTATATATATATACAAAAATCGTTCCACAAGTATTGAATGAAAATGTAGGAATAACAAAAATTAAAGAATTTGATGGCAACATGGTAAATTATTTACTCCGTAGAAAAGATTGTTAGGATAGAATTAAAAAATTACATATGAAAAAAAGAAAATAATAAAATATAGTGATGAAATAAAAATTTTACTACTCACTATTCCCTCTTTAACCCCATGCTGACTGTGTGTTGCACAATTTATTTTGTTTTTATTTTTGATAAAGAAAACAAATTAAATATTTTTTTCAAAAAAGAAAATACTCATAATCTTATCTAATTTTTWTTTTTTTTTTAAATAATCCATTAAATTTTGATGAAAGCATTTGTTTTTTAAGAATTTGAAATCAAATCATTAATAATTTCATTAAATCCTGAAGGAAACATTAATTATTTAGATTTAAATATTAGGTAGATAAAACAAATGTTTTTTTTTAAAGAAAAGATAAATGATGTCAATATTAGTTTTGGAGGGAAATTTTTTTATGAGAATGTGACATGTGGCAGTAGATGACATCAACAATGTTTTGTTTTAGTAGTTAGATATAGATTGTTGCTTACTTGCTTCTTCCAAGTTTCCATGTTTCTTTGTTTATTCTTCAAGTAGTTTATGGCCTATACGATACACAGTATTTACTACTCCCTCCGTCACACTATATTTGTTACGTTTGACATTTTGCACGATTAATAAGAGTTAAGTTAATGAGGTTAATACGTATTTATTTTATAGGGAAAAAAACTGATTTCAATGCGTTAATTAATGCTCTTGGTGATTTATTTGGTATTTTTAATTAATTTAACCAATCACAAATAAGTAATAGTTAACTATTATATTAACATAATAAATGTGGTGAATTATAAACCAATATGATCTGAAATCTTTATATAAATGGAAAGATTTCAAAAGTAACAAACTTTTGGAAACACTCAAAATGAAATACGTAACAAACATAGTGAGACGTAGGGAGTAAATTTATTCATTAAAAATCTAAAAAGAGTGACAAGAAGAAAAGTATGAAAGTTTGTGCTATTATATTAGACAAAGTAAGAAACGCACGCGTATGCGTGCATACTATTTTAAGATAATTAATAAGCCATTCAATTGTATATCAAGAGATTGAGTTTTAGATCTATAAGTTATTAATCTGTTAGATATTCTCCTTTTTATTTTACAATTTTTATATTTAGTTTTTTAATTTTTTAAAATTGTTGGATACGATATATTTTTTTTATTGTTGTTTTTAGATCTAGATGTTATTAAGTTGTTAGATAGTTCCGTTTTAATTTTANATCGGCAATGAGAGAAGGGTGGCAAGCATTTGGGGCGAAAGCAAACGCATTGACGTTGAGAGAAGCCATTTGCATCCAAGGCAAGCAGAAATGATAATGGCGGTGAAGTCTGCAATGTCGTGAGTTGTAAGCTGGCCAGGTGACATAAACATTTGCGATGTGGCGGTCATTTTTTGCTGAGGTGGAATGCTGAGTGGGCATGGTTTAGGTGGAATGGTGAGTGGGCATGGAACTACTCATCCCACTCACTATTCATTGATGAATAGTATCTTGGATGCAAATGTTTATATTGTAAGGATATATATATATATATATATATATAGAGAGAGAGAGAGAGAGAGTTAGGTTCATATGAGAACTCTCCTTATAATGAGAACTATAAAAAGTTTAATCTAAGCCACACAAATCAAGCCAAACAAATCTCCATCGTTCATTATTTAATTTGATTTTTCTCTTTTTCCCCTTATCTTTCTCTCTTCTTCTCAACCCTTTAGCTCTCCACTGCCAATACCATCATCCACCACCGTACCACCTTCGCACCATCGTACGAGCTGCGACTTCGACACAAGCTCCAATACACCGCCTCACCATGACGGCTCCCACTGTCGCACCACTCCACCAAGGCCGACCCTCTTTCTCTCTCCTCCCTCGCCCCTTTCTCCCATGACTGCACCAATTGCCACCACGCCACCACCGAACACCGAACTAATTAACCACCACCAACTATCATGTACTCGTTCCAAGTTTTTGAAATCCCAATTTTTGCAATTCGAAACCCTAATTTTGGGTGGATTTAGATGAAATGGTGGTGTGACAACCAAGGAGGTGGTTAGGTTTGGTGGTAGAGTGTGCAGATGGCTGCGGACTAGGATGGCGATAGTGACGGGAGTGGTGAGGTTGGGTTACAACTCGATGGTGGGGGTGAGGAGTTTGCAGGGTGGCGGGGAATGGCTAGGGCTTTGTTGTGACGACGGTTGTGTGGTGAGGGTGTCGAGTGAGGGTGAGGGACTGAGGTTGAGTGTGTGGGTGTTGGGTGAGGGTGCGAGTGGGTGTCGATCGGTTGGGTGCGGCCAGTAGTGGTGGTGATGGTGGCTGGTTTTAACCGTGGTGGTGGCGACGGCGGCTTGGTGTAGCAATGGTGGTTGTGGTTTGGTTCAATGGTCGGGTGTGGGTTGGGCTCGAAGAGGAGAGAGAAAGTCATAAAAGCGTAGAACACGCACGAAGTATAAAAGCGTAGAACCTGAAGTATAAAGTTGTAGAACACGAACAGTAAATTTCCAGAACATGCATAATGACTAAAATTGTAGAACATAAAATTATAGGCGTAGAACACAAAGAGTAAAAGCGTAGAACATGAGAGTTCTCACCTAAGAAGAGTTCTCATGGGATCCTCACCCTATATATATATATATCTTTCCACAAGTATTGAATGAAAATATAGGAATAACAAAAATTAAAGAATTTGATGACAACATGGTAAATTATTTACTCCGTAGAAAAGATTGTTAGGATATAATTAAAAAATTACATATGAAAAAAAGAAAATAATAAAATAATAAAATATAGTGATTGAAATAAAATTTTACTACTCACTATTCCCTCTTTAACCCCATGCTGACTGTGTGTTGCCCAATTTATTTTGTTTTTATTTTTTGAAGAAAACAAATTAATATTTTTTTTCAAAAAAGAAAATATTACTCTAATCTTATCTAATTTTATTTTTTTTTAAATATCATTAAATTTTGATAAGAGCATTTGTTTTAAGAATTTGAAATCAATCATTAATAATTTCATTAAATCCTGAAGGAACAATTAATTATTTAGATTTAATATAGGTAGATATAAACAAATGTTTTTTTTAAAGAAAAGATAAATGATGTCTAATATATTTTGGAGGGAAATTTTTTTATTTGAGATGTGACATGTGGCAGTAGATACATAACAATGTTTTTTAGTAGTATAGATAAGATTGTTGCTTACTTGCTCTCTTCCAAGTTTCATGTTCTTTGTTTATTCTTCAAGTAGTTTATGGCCTATACGATACACAGTATTTACTACTCCCTCCGTCAACTTATATTGTACGTTTGACATTTGCACGATTATAAAGAGTTAAGTTAATTGAGGTTAATACGTATATTTTATAGGGAAAAAACTGATTCAATGCGTTAATTAATGCTCTTGGTGATTTATTTGTATTTTTAATTTAATTAACCATCACAAATTAGTATAGTACTATAACTTATAACATAATATAATGTGGTGATACTAAAACAATATATCTGAAATCTTTATATAATGGAAAGATTCAAGTAAAAACTTTTGGAAACACTCAAAATGAAATGACGTACAAACATCTGAGACGTAGGGTTAAATTATTCATTAAAAATCTAAAGAAGTGACAAGAAGAAAGTATGAAAGTTGTGTGTATTATATTGACAAGTAAAAACGCACGCGTATGCGTGCATACTATTTTGAAGTATAATTAATAAGCCATCAATTGTAATCCAAGAGATTGAGTTTTAGATCTATAAGTTATTAATCTGTTAGATATTCTCCTTTTTATTTTACATATTTATATTTAGTTTTTAATTTTTTAAATTGTTGGATACGATATATTTATTGTTGTTTTTAGATCTAGATGTTATTAAGTTGTTAGATGGTTGCCTTTAATTTTACTAGTTTATTATTTAATTTATTATTTTAATTGGTAAGGTATATTTATTATTTACGGAGTACTATTTTATATTTAATGATGTTATTAAGTTGTAAATATTCGTTTTATTTTTATTGTTTTATATTTAGTTTAAGTTATTATTTATTGGATAAATACGAAGTATATTCTTTTTATTTACTGTTTTGTATTTAGTTTTTATTCTTTTATTTTAATGGCATCCTTGAGGGCAAAAGGTCATCACAAAAAAATTATTCGGACCAAACAATGGGTTACTTGCTTTGTAATAATAATAATTTAGCTAGTTTGTTTGATTTTTAGTCGTTGATGTCGTTCATAAGAAATGTAAACATTATATGATTCCTAAGAATATAAATATAAGATAATTTTTATCTATCGGTTGTATAATTTTGTAAGACAATATACTATCTTATAGATATTGTAAAACCAATAATTCTCCACATTCACTGTGAAATAATAAATTAACAATTACCAGAGACCATTGGCGTCCACCGATAGCTCACAACAGCACCCCCCACCCAACCCACCAAACGCACAAAACAACACGCCACACACCACCCAACACTCGAACCAACGTATGGCTTATCAGAATAGAACACCACAGCCACCTGACGCACACACCAACAAAATGAAAAACACAAAACTACACATTAGACACACACACCAAAAGAAAAATAAAACAAAACAAACCACGATACACACACAAACACACTAAAGCCGAAACCTCAAAAACCTCTCATCAGCGACACCAAACCACCAATAAATAACTCTACACAAAACAAACCACACACAACACCCAACCGCACTCAATCACACCACTATCTCTCCTGCCGCGACAAAAAAAACCAACTAAAGCACAACAACTGAGAACAAAACCATTTCTAATCGCCATAACTCAAAAAATACCAAAACAGAACAATCCAATCAACACACCCAGACGACACCAACAGTCAAAAGCAACAATATCCATCCAATAACACCAACCTCCTCACAAACTCCACACAACGAGAAACTCAACATACACAACACAAACCAACCAAAAAATCAGACAAACCTCAACAACCTCACTGCGAACCATAACATCCAAAACCAACCTACAAGAGGAAAACCAAAACAAACACAATCAAAATACCACACAAACCACCAACCCACTCACAATAATCAAACTCACACACCAAACAACACACCCATACTCTCCCACAGCACAAAAATAACTCCACAACACAACCAACCTCACCATTAATCACAAAAAACTCCTCACAACTACCAATTCCTATATAATAACAACTTCTCACCAACACATAACTATCAAATCCACACACCACTTGCGGCAACAACACAACTGCGCATCAAAAACCAATTCAAACAAACTCACCAACTCCAACCAAAAGAAATATATACTCAGCACCATCACAAACACACGACCCTACAAAATATATTATACAAATTTGTTCTAATTTGATTCGAGACAACACTCCAAGGAAACACCAACCCCACACACACAACCACAACCAAAACAGAAACCACCCAGGTTGACTGGCCTCACTCCCCACCACCCCAACAACAACCGACAAACACTCCACACCAACACACACAGAAACCCAACACACAGATCGCCAGCACAGATCCTCAATCAACCCAAAGCCATCCACCACAACTACCACGCTCACCACTTCAATCCACCATCGCACACACAACGGTTGCACAGAGTTCATCCCAGACACACAAGGTGCCCACGGCTGTCAATTCAGGACAACAAGGTGACCACAGTCATTCCATAGCCTCCCCAGTTCGGCAAGACATCAATGTTCAATAAATCCAGTAGGACACGGGCGCGACTCCGTCACCATAGTTAGATGAGATCTCTCAAACTAACCCTATTTTAGATAAAATCCGTGTTTTTTCAAAACAATGTAAAGAGACGCGGTGATCAGCGGCCTAGGAAGGAAGCGAATAATCCACCCCAAACCCCTGATTGTTCAATATCTAGACGTGCACAAAAATCCAGAGTTTTTTATTCGCTCAATTGCATATTTTATTATGCAATGTTTAATTATTTTTGACAAGGTCATATGACTCAAATCAAGACCACAAACCACATTGCAATTCTTTTATACACAAACCTTCCTTTAATTAATAACCTGGTTGGACAAGCCAACTAACCTCGTCATTTAAAGACTTTGATACTTCCCTTCTCGATTCACCCACCTCATATCTATGAACGAGCCAAAACATTAAACTCATGGGAGCAAGGTTATACTATGACTCCACTCTAATTTAATCCTTATATTATACCTAACAACCTCATGAAGCAAAGTTATACTTGACTCCAACTTACACCATCAATATAGACCAAACCAACTTATTATAGACAATAGACAAATATCAACCGCTATAGTCAATAACAAATTCACTGACAATATATCCACAGTTCCTCAAGTTATCGAATCCAAGTACACCAAATAATGACTTATTCGTGACTCCCAAACAAATTCCAAGGAACATCATACACTCAAGGATACATATACAATATACAGATAGAATTTCGCAATTTAGTACCGTACCTTGGAAAGGAGAAAATCAATCCTGCAATATTTCACAGTCAATTAATCATCAAGAGAGAACTCCTCCTTAATCAACCAAATTAAAACTCAATCACAGTTGATCCTGCACAAATTACAAGCATATGATGTTCCTTTGAAACCCCCACAAAACTTTTAGAATCACATCGCTTGAACCATGTCTTTAAAGATTAAGTACAACGCTTATATACAATTAAACCATCCGTTTTATATCTATTAAATAAAATTTAAAGCCATACTTTAAGTAGTTAAAAATTCACTTGAAGTATCGTACTTAAAACTCTGAAATATTCATAATATAACTTATAATTGTCGTGCCAAATGATTTTTGAATCAATTTTAAGAAATAAAAACATATCTCCGCAGATCGAAAACCGTCATTCAGATGTAATATAATTTTATTAAAAATACTACATAACACCACGAAAATTTATGAAAATTTCGACACAGGGTATTAATGTATATAGAGCATCCACAAAAAAATTTCTAAATTATATATAATATATAAATTAAATAAAAATCGAATACGGAACACACAACCTGGGAAAACAGTCAGTTCGAAAACGAATTTTATAAAATAGAAAATCAGCTTCGAAAATTCTGAAAACTTTACCACAAAGTCTTTAATGTGTCATTAGAATATTCATACAAATTTTCGTAAATTATTGACGAACACAAAAATCAGGAAAAAATCAAAGAGACCGAGCCTGAAACCAGCAAAAACTCATCCCAAAAACGAATCTTTTTTAAAAATAGTAAACTATGCTTGGGAAAACTTCTGAAAAATTTTTACACAAGGTGCACAAATAGTATGGCTTTACACTCGACCGGAAATTTCAAAGATTATTCCTAGTATAAAATAACTTAAAATTCAAATACTAAAGTTGACAGATTTGATAAAAAAACGTCCTCGAAAACCCTAATTTGCAATTCAATTAATCTGAAAATTGCCAATTAAAATCAAACAATCGCCAAAACTCATAAACTTGTAATCAAGTAGATTATACTCAAAAATTAATTAGTATTAAACAATTGGATTTTATAAAAGTTCCAAATCTTTAATCAAAGTATAAACAAAGAATTAAAACATGAGAACAAAGAAGGAAAGAGGGAGAGATGGACCGGACGACCGGTGGGCCTGACTGCCGGCCCGGCAGCAAGGACGGCAGCGGCGGCAGCCACAAGCAACCACATCGCAGCAACGGACAGCAGCAACTCTCGTTCTCCCCTTCTATTTTTTTTTTTATTTTTTTTCTGGTTTGAATGAAATAGCGTTAAACAGAGTAAGAACAGGAATTAAAACTCTTTTACTATTTAGGTTTAGCTAGAGTAACTTAATATTTATTAATTTATTTATTATTGTTTCGATAAAGGGAAAAATAGATTTATTTTATCATAATATAATTTTAACGGAAATACTAGAATTTCAAATAAAATATATATATCTTTTCATGAGAAAATCCTAACATATTTATAATAAAATATATCACATAAAATATTTGATCTTTCTTATAAAATCAACGTAGTATATTTATGAAGATATATTTATAAATATTCGAAAGATTACGTGGGATCTAACAGAATATTAGGTGGTATTGTCAGATTAGAAATATCTTAATCCAATACTTTTTCTTATCGTGCATAAATATTTTTTTATTATTTATTTTTGTTATCTAATTTAGAATTTGTTTCGAGAGAGAAAAAAGGTTCATGATATGAGTTGTATAGATATCTAATGTTTTGATATAAGTCGTTACAGATAATCTGTGTGGTCGTTATTGAGATATCATCAATATCTTGTGTCATGTTTGCTTACAGTTAATTAAAAATTATTAAACGGCAACAAAGGTCCGTTATAAAATTTATGGACCAAATTAAGGTGTTTGCTTTATATAATAAATTAATTAATGTCGTACAATAAATTAATAAATAATATTTACTTAAATTAATTCACAAGAGCTCTAAAGATTATGAAGTAAAATTTACTTTAATATTGTTGTAGAAGATCTTTTTACGATTTTATATGGAATAAAATTAGAAAAGAAAAATGATCATACATCCTCGCAGTAATTATGATATAATGAAGAATACAGTTGGTAAACTCTAATAAAAATAATTGATTTCAATCGTATGATAGCATATGACAAATATATTATAAATAATTATATATTGATATATGTAGAATCTTCTATATTTTAGTAAAAATAAATTTAATGTGTTATATTAGTAACTACTCCGGTATAGTTCTCGTGCGATGCACGATTTTAATAAATTCATTTCTAAGATTATTCTATAATTAAAATTAGTTAAATAATTATTATAATGATAATGATAGATTAAGTTGTTTGTTTAATTTTATTACATGATATACAATATAATGTAATTTAATAGTTTAATATTATCTTATCCATATTGTTACGTGAAATTCAATTATGTTAATTTTGTACTCCGTAATGTATTTAAATTTATATTTAATAGTTTTTCATTTAATTTTTTAATATAGATTTTTGTATTTTAAATTTAATTATTTTTTTAAATTAATGAGCTGCTGACATCATCCGTGCGATGTGAGGTTGACATGTGGATAGAATGATGTCATCATTCCATCAGCATCATTTTGTTTTAGTAGATAGTTATAGATAGATTATAAATTTTACACAAAATATAAATATAAATAAAAAGTTATGGAGGAATATAGATAGATAGATTTGTTTTACAATTTTTCTCTTGTGATTCATGGTTTTCAACAACCCTAAAATCAATGACAATAAAAGTAAAATTAGGACCCAATGACAAATAGAAAAACAAGTTTTTTTTTTCTAACTTGTTAACAAGTGTCCCGTACATTAATTAATGATTAAATATATTTTTTAAAATGGTTCATATATACCTTAAAAATTAGAATGCATCAGAATTACACGTCAACAATTAATGTTTACTTCAATCAAATAGTTTCCACTATAAATAAATTATCTAACTCATGGGGACGCTTGTTAGCATCAGGTTTTTTAAAGATTGGAGCATTGCACATTGCTAACTCTGGGGTCTGATATGTTTAAGTCCATTATTTTTACGTACAATTTTTTTTTATCTTAACTTATTAAATTTTTTTCTCATCTGAACTTTTCTGAAATTGTTTAGTAGGAGGGAAAAATAATAAGATTGTATTCACTTCACCTTGATTTTTTTTCCCTATTCATCCTAACGTCTTTGTGAATAATGTCAAACAGACCGTGTTGGATCATTAACATGTTCGTGTCGGCATGTTCACAGGTCAAACGGACCTAACTTGTTGACTTAGCGAGCTAGGATTTTGAAACCTAACCTAACTTGCTAAAAAATATATTGACCTGATTTGTGATCTGTTAACATAGGTAAATACTATTTCTTTTTTTCGAAGTGATGTGCAATTGAAAATTAACTTTTCTAAATAATTTAATTTCATGATTAATTGTAGTGATTGCTTGAATATTTGAATAGTATTTGTTAATTATTTTTCAATTTATGATTAATTGATTTATAGTTGTTGATTGATATAATTAATTGCCTCATGAACTTAATTATTGTGCATTGATTAGAATAAATTAGATTGTTTTAGGAATTATTTTGGTTATTTTTTGTATGTAAGAGGGTAATACAGAAATTTAAGAGGGGGGGACACCATTGCTCCCCTCCTGGCTTATATAATAGAGATATGAAAAGAAATCCTTCATGATATATCTAAAAGAACTGAAACCAAAGTGTTTAAACATACCAACAACGGTAGTACTTAGTCTTTCAAGTTACAAACCAAGTTAAAAAACAAACCAACAAAACTAATAATTAATCTTACAAACCATGTTTTTTCATTTTATCATAGAAGTGACAGATCATTCCAGGTTGGACTTTTTAACTCGAACCTAACCCATTTAACTACAGGTCAGGTTTAGGTCGACCCGTTTAAACACCTAGGTCGAAAATCTCAACGTAAACCCACTAATTTCAGGTTAAGTTCAGGTCGTGTTAGCAGATCAGGTCAGCTTTTGATGTCTCTACTTTCAAGTACTCTTTTTTATATATGATGTCTAGACAAAATAAAAAATTATAGGGATTTTTCCTCAGGTACCCCTGATGTTTTGCTTAATTCTCCAGGTACCGCCCGATTTTTAGAAATGCCTCAGGTACCCTTCACCTCTGAGATATTAGCTGAAATACCCTTAATGAGAACAATTTCCGTTAAAATCTCTAACACCGTTAGTCTATTATCCTAATATAACTTTCTCTCTTCAAGACTTCAACTCCATTACTCATCTTCAACCTCCCGTCACCATTACAATCAATTTCACCTCACCAACAGTGGCTGCTACAGTGGATGTAAGTTTAGTTCCTTTGAAAATCAATAATAATGCAAGTGAATATACACGAGAAGAATTAACATAAATATTGGAAKAAATTCCTTCATTGATTTAGGAAAACAATTATAACTTTAGTTACATTAATAATTTCAATACGAAAATCTCAACCACAACCCTAAATTGCAATTGACAACATACATCAATCCCAGTTACCCCCAATTACAATTTCTCTTAAACTTGTAGCAAATGCAACAAACATCAAAGCTACGATTTTGACAAAATTCATGATTGAAGATTCAATCCATGACATTTCGTCCCTCAACAACTCAAAGAAAAGTGACAGTGAATTGGGAGTAACAGTGACAAATGAATAAAAGAACAAGAGGAACGCATAAATCAATAATTGGTGGTTTTTTGATAATTTCATTTAAACAGTCAATTAGGGGATTTGATCTGGGTAATCGTAGAGAGGCGATTTGTGGCTATTGCGAACATACTATAGCCCCAGAACTTGTTGCAGCAAGATAGCCAAGCCGCTACCCATTGATATATTTATAACGTTGACAGCATCGTTGTTCAACTGCAAATACACCACACAACATAAGTATCGACTATTGGGATAAGATGTGTAAATCAACAGATGATGTGTTCCTGCTTCGGACAATTCTGGGACACAAATTCAGAAATGAAATAAACAGCAGAAGTCTCAGTTGAAAGGCCTACCCATTGAAATCCTTCCTTGTCTTGAATTGAAGCACCTATTACACTTTCACCAAGATTAGCAACTTGAGAATGAAGCTAATATGCATATTGATCTAGGTAATCGTACATTGAAGAATGAAGAGGGGTGTTGAAGATGAGTTAAATTAGGTGTTAATTAGTTTAGTTAGGGGTTAAATACTAACGGCGTTAGTTTTCTATCCATAATAAGGGTATTTGAGCTATTTTGTCTAACCTCGGGGGTACCTGAGGCATTTCTAAAAACTTGGGGGTACCTGAGGAATTAAGCAAAACCTCAGGGGTACCTGAGGGAAAATCCCAAAATTATATGAAGTGACATTCAACTTTAGCTAATTACACACATTGACTCTAATCTACTTGTCACATGACAAACCACCCCAGGCCAACTTTAACACAAAAATTTGCCCCACCAATCAAATTCTAGGAGTCTTTTATACGGCGTAGTTGTTTGAGAAATTATGAAGTAAGAACTTCTAAACAACGTAGGAGGGGYGAATATCAGTAACCCTTCGATTGCTTATACGTGTCGTTTAACCGTATTAAATTAATTATTTATAAAACCGATCTTAGTCTTTCAAAAATATTAACAAGTAGTAAAAGGGCAAGAAAGGATCGATCCCACAGGGAGATTGTTAACTTCCTAAACTCAAAGTTCAATCTAATAATGTCTAGTGGAATACATATATGCAATATTTACGTTATTTACATATTTACGGATATAGGGGTTTTAGAATTGTGATTACTTAATATTAAAACTACTCATAAACTACTATTTACAAGCGACAACAACTTGACCGATTCCATTTATACCTCTTACTTTAATTCAATAATTAACGATAATATATGATTCACCTTGAGAATTACCAATTATAATTACTAGACTAACTGTAGAGCCAAGATACCAAAAACTCCCTATCATCCCTTATTTAAACCAATTTTGAACTAAGCCGAAATCGATTCTAAACCAATTTAATTAACACAAATATGATCGCAACTTGTATGAATTAGAATTGGAAGCATTATAAACTAGGAGATATCATTAGTCCTAATTAATCTAACCACATAAATGTTTAGAATAACTAGATTGACATTACTTCTCTAACTTAAACCAAGCCATGATCGCAGACTTAATATAAATTAGGGACTACTTCATTATACGATTACGAACTAAGTCAAATCATATAATTAGCAAACATCTACAATCATACAATGAAAGATAACAATCGACCATATAATTGCAAATTGTATAATTAAGTATAAGCAATATCAAATATTAATTAAATTGAAAAATAACTCAAGTAAATTGTAACAATCCAAACCAGAATAGTATACTAATAATCGAAACAAAATAAGTCAATTAAAGTAGTAAAGGAATTAAACTAAAACAATTAGGTAAGAGGGAGAACTTATGATAATTGTACTCAAGAACACCCAATCGATACTCGACTTCGACCCCGCGATTCGATGTTGTCCTCGTTCGACCTTGAATTCGAGACTAACTTATCACTTATCAATTGCTCTAACAAAGGCTATGTTCTTTATTTTCAATACTTGTTGAATAAGGGTCTATTTATTTCATTTTATTTTTAGTTCAGTTCTATTTGATTAATTTTGTTAACTAATATATTATTAACGATAATAATATTAAATATTAATATTGACGACGAATCGATGATGATGATATTAATGATAATGACGATATTATTATTTGGAAAAATTGTCAACAACTACCCACTTTTTTGTCACTTTTGAAAACAACTACCTAGATTGTTTTTTATTTAAAACAACTACCCACTTTTTATGTTATGTTTGCGAATCACTACTCACTTTCAGAATTTGAAACTTGCGGAAGGCATAACTACTTGAAAACAACTCCAAATCACGTGATTCTTGAGCCTATTTCATGTATTTTTCCGAGATCTATAACTTTTATGAAGAAACCATGGTCCAAAAAAACAGATGGATAGATGAGAAAAAAGCTTAAAAAGTAAGTTGACGAGGTTTGGGTGGTTGAGTTGTTTGTGGTGTGTTGGGTGTTTTAGAGAGGAAATAACAAAGTTAGGTGATTTTACAAATTGGGATGCCACGTTGGGTGGTTTGGGGTGCTTAATAAGGTGTTGAGTGGCCAAAATCCAAAAATGGGTAGTGATTCGCAAAAAGAAATTGAAAATATGGGTAGTTATTTTCAATAAAAAACAATCTGGGTAGTTGTTTTCAAAAATGGAAAAAAATGGGTAGTTTTGACAATTTTTCCTTATATTATTATTATTATTATTATTATTATTATTATTAATCCGAAGACACATCATTAATGGCAGTGAAATATTAACCCAAAAATTAATATTATTCCAAAGTTAAACATTAATTCGAAGATTAAATAGTTAAATTTAAACCCAAGATTAATATTAATTCAAAGTTAAATATTAATGTAAGTTAAATATTAATCTAAAGATATGTTATTATTTATATTAGTTAAATATTAATCTCAATATTACTTCCGGTCTTTCCTGTCAGTTACTGTTCATACGTTTCGCAATTAATGTTTTGTATCGGTTATATCTTTAGTTATACATTTGTGAAAAATTATAAGATTGAATATTAATATTCTACACATTAATACGGATCAAACAAGATCCCACATCACTATATTTACTATTATACATTAAAGATTATTTGCAAGATTCCATCTACTTGTGACTAGTTGAAAAAAATGACATGAACATTATGGAACGGATGAAGTATTTAGTTAAATAGTTATATATTAATCTCAAGATTAACATTAATCCAAAGTTAAATATTTCATATTTCAATTCAACTGATCGAGCTCAACCCTATTCCGTTCTATTCAGTTGATTTCAGTTAATGTAAACGAACTCATGGTAATGTTTGCTTTATTTTGGAAGAGTTGACATAGTTTTGCTCTATGAAAACAAAAACATACGGAGTAGTACTATTATCTAGAACTCTAAAATAGATCCAAAATTATAGCTCTTAAAAAAAAACTATAGCTTACACATGCTTGTAAATGATCCTTTTTATTAGGTGTACATAGGGGTGTTAATGAGTCGAGCCTGCTCGAGTTCGGRTCGAYGATAGCTCGAGTCGAGTCTCATCTAWGRTCGGTTCGAAAGCTCGCGYACAMMCTCGAAATATTATTTTATCTTTTTATTTAGCTTAATAATTATAAAATTAGTAGTATATTATTGTGAAGTTTAACAAAAAATAGAAAAATCATAGCCATTAACTATTATATGTTATTAGAAATCATTATATTACTTCCTCCGTATCAAAATAAACGCAACGATTTGACATAAAGTAGAGAGAAAAAGTGTCAAATCGTTGCGTTTATTTTGATACAGAGTAAGTACTATAGTTTCCAAACTCTAATATAGCTTTAAGGTATTAAGAACTTGACTTTTCAGGTTCGAAAAAGCTCAAGGCTCGGCTCCAAGATATTCCTCACGAGCCTAGCTCAAAATACCCAAAGCTCGGCTCATTAACACCCCTAGTTGTACATTTGTTTTTTCACAGTCTTAGAGACCGTGATTTCAAATTATAATATTTTCATTTGTTAATATGAAAAAATTATAAAATTTATATATTTAGAAAATGCATCACGAGACGAGTCAAACAATATCTTATATAATTATATTTTTGTTTACGTGTATAAAACTAAAGCAACTCAAAGCTTACAAGTGAATAGTATCTTTTGTCAAACAAGACCTGAGGCAGTATAAATAGTGACGTTCTTTCGTGAGATTAATCATTTCTACACTGCCACAAACCATAGCCGATCAAACTTAGGCCGTCCCGTCCCGACCCGAAAAATAGTGGGCTTTAGGCAAGATTTTTTCGGCTCGATTTTTCCATTTTTTGTGCGGGTTTTTGAAAACAAAGTTTATACATTTTAGTTACTACTCCCTCTGTAACATAAAATTTGCAACATTTTCTATATTTGGGTGTAAGTGTGTAACAACAAATTTGCAACAATTGTACAACTTTCTTTATTTGTTAAATTATTAATGGCAAAATTACCACAGGGACCACTTTTGATAATTGTTTTGTTCTTTTCTTACCATATTATTTGTCTCTTTTTATTTTTGTGACCCACTTCACTAATTCGTTATCTAAGCCACTATTATCTAATTTTGTATTGAGAATGGTGCTAATACAATTGTTGCATTTATTTCGTTACAGAGGAGTAGGAGTATTTTTTTGTTCCTGGTCCGTAAAATCCGCCAATTCTGTTCTAATATTCCAGATTTTGGGCAAGAATTCAAAGCCCGAACATGATTAAAAAGCATTGTGTTTTATGTCAAGCACTGTCGAAACCCCGATCATGATTAGGGATGTGCAGAAAACCCGGATACCCAAAATTAGAACCGGAACCGATCCGGTCCCGTCGGTTCCAGACCCATACTCGGTGTAACTCTGGTCCTGAGTCAAAAAAATGGGAGCAAATCATAACTGGTTCTGGGTAATAAACACGGGACCAGTAACCAGTGGGTACCCGGTGGAACCGGTACTGGTTCGGGGTACCTAGTTGGTTCCAATTCTAGTACCGGGTATCCAGTGTTTCGAACTGTTATATAAGATAATTTTACTCTTTTTTTTCACATTAAAACCCATTTCTTTCTTTGTTGAACTATTCATACACTAAGGATGCAAAGAGAATGATTCATGGGCTTAAAGATTAATTTTTACAAGCTCAAAGATTATTTCTTCTTTGTAGATTATATCACCGATAAATTGCAGCAAGTATATTTCAAGTTGAAAGAATTATTAAAGATCATTTTTTACAAGCTCAAAATTATTTTTTAAAAAGCAAATTATATGAATTGGGCACCCGATCCTGGCGATTCCAAGTCCGATCCTAAAACTTAGGAACCAATTCAATTGGTTTCGGTACCAGATTTTGGGACCTAGCCGATTCCAAGTCTGGGTCCCTAAAAAAATACTGGCTGCCCGGTCCGGCTCACCCCTAATCATGATCACCTCTCCCACACACTTGTAAGCCAAGGAGTAATCAACTAATTTTTGCCAAACAGTGATCAAATCAAACAGTGCTCCCACTTTTGGGGGGTAAATAAAAGATTGACAGCCAAGTAAATTTGTAAATGACAGCTCAGATGAGTAAATCAAGGGATATAAGCCTTTAGTGTGATTCGAATTGGTGCGTATTCTTCACGCATTTTAATCACAACTTCACAAGTCAGCATTTTGCTGCTGACTGAACCAAGGAGTGACGTGTCTTCTGTGTAGTAACTGGAAGTAACCGATAAGGTATCTGATGTGCATGGCATCATATACTCATATAGCATACCATACCATACCATATCATACAATATCATGTATAATACACCATCATATGATGGTCATGCATCAAATGCCATCCATCTCATCTCCAGCTCATCCCCATTTATTTTACGGCCCACTCTTTATTTTTCTCAACTATTGTATTCTCCCAATCTTCACCGTAAATACTTCGTATGTATTTTTTTTACGTGCCAGTATCATACGTCAATTGCAATAACTCATGCTTATTTTGATTTAATATTTTTTTTTAGTTTTAATAGCAATTTGGGTTGTTTTGATGTGTATACGAAATGTAGCAAAGAATAAAAATCGGGTTTTTAGAAGGTTAGACATTTGCAAAGCACCATAACTTGCATGCATTTATGTGTCACGCCAACTCTTTTGCAAATACACACTTTCTACTGATCACTTGACCTACTCATCTGCTGAAAATCATACTCATGCATTTTTTTGAAAAAAAATACGTACAAATTAATACGCACCGTTATAAGTAGGTGGTTACAACTGTATTATAACAAGTACAAGTGTACAAGAACAGTTGAAAAAACCGCAAATAAACAATTTTACTACTTGCATGCAAGCAAAAATTCAAACACGTATCATTGCTAGTAATTCCAATAGCCAGTAAAAAAACAAATCAAATTATAAACGTGAAAAACATACTAAAGACGGTTTGATTTACTTCTCTTAGAATCGATGAGACTCTATTTTCCAAAATTAACAGCAAACTGTAATTTTGAAAAAATCTTAATTAAAAATGAAAAAAAATGGAGCGAAAAATGGGGAGGTTATTTTTTGTCTATTTAAGAGGAGCAATCTTTAAGTCTCATTTTGACTGCTGAGGAAGGAGTAGGAGAGAGAAAAGGTGAGCAGAGCAGGACGTGAAAAGCACAACACTATCTCGAAAAGTGACTTCACCAGACACTAACCACGTGTACATTCATCAGTGCCATATTACTCTACTTTCAATTATTAATTTCATCCTTCTCTGTTTTTTTTATTAATTAAATTAATCAATAGTGATTTTCCCAAGATCAAATTTTATTTATAATAAATCACCACTCTAATTTTCACATGTTTGTTTCTTCTGCATCATCTTCTTCTAGGTACTTTCCTCTCTAAAGAAACTACTTTTTTTTTCATTAATTAGTAGACTTTTGGTTCATGTTATACAGAAATTCACAAGCCAAGATTCTATACTTTAAAAAAAAGTTTCTAATCTTTTTTTTTTTATTTTTTTTTTTTGAATTTTTACATCAGTATATATTTGAACACTGTCTTGTAAATAATCTCTTTTTTTTCTCTCTTTTTTCTCTGAATTTTGCAGAGGTTTAAGAGAGAGAAAGAGGTTTTAGGAGAGGAAATTTCGAAGGCCCGGATTTTATTGTCGGCAAAGTCTCAAATATCTGCTAGTGTTTGGGGCTCCTTCATTGAAGCTCTTTCAATTTGTTACTCAATCTTTCTTCTTCACCTGTATGCAACTGCTACTTCTCTGTTTCTTCTCAGCAGAGCTCCCATCTCGGGATTTTCAAACCAGTTCGATGCGTTGAGGCCTAAAAGGTAACTTGGGCTTCTTTTTTTCATTTCATTTGTTACTCCATGTTGATTTAGTTCTGTATATTCTTGTGCAAAGATTTCGATTTTACTTTTCGTGGGGTTTTTGATTTTTTAGGGTTTATGAGAAATGATGATTTGGGGTTTAATGATTTTGATTTATTTTTCCTCTATTTTTTTGCAGGACTTGTTCTGGAGTTGAGTGTTTTGGGGGTTTTCATATAAAGCGATTCATATCCCTGTTCATTTTCTTAAGACACCATTTTTATTTCTTTTGAGAACAATCAAGACTTTTTCTGATTTTTTTTTTCTTATTGTTGTTAAACCCCCTTTTTTGATTGACAAATTCAAACCCTCAAAATTTTTCTGTGTTTTTGAGGGGTTCTAGCTGAGATTTATCATCTTTTCCCAAATTTCCCCCTTTTTTGAGGACAAGAAATTCATCAACCTAACACCAACTAAAATGTCGCATCTTACAAATCCAATGTTGACCCAAGATTTGTTCTACAGTAAGCCAAAGTTATCTGGTAACAAAACGTTGAGAAAAGTCAGGGTAATTTGCTATGATCCTGATTTGACTGAATCATCTTCTGATGAAGATGAAAGAAAATGCAACAGCAAAACATCTTATCGTTCTAAAAAACATATCATTCAGGAGATTGTTTTGCCTTCCAATGATTTGGGTGCTGAGACTGAGAGTTCCAGCAAAAATGATGGCAAAAAAACTGGCAAGAAAAGAGGAGCTTCTGCCAAACCATTAAGAAAATCTCCTTCATCCTGTTACAGGGGTGTTAGGCTAAGGAAATGGGGGAAATGGGCTGCTGAGATCCGTGACCCGATTCGCGGGGTCCGAATTTGGTTGGGTACTTGGAGTACTGCAGAAGAAGCTTCAAGGGCTTATGAGCTCAAGAAGCTTGAATTTGAAGCTCTTGCTGCTGCTGAGAAAAGCCAGAATGCTTCTTGTTCTGCTGTTAACAATGCAGCCAATGTATCACAGCCCCAAACCCCTGCTGTGTCGGACGATTCGGGGAGTGTTGTGTCTCACAACTCACCTGCTTCGGTGCTCGAAATCGATGCCCCGGTGGTGGCTTCTTCTATGAACCACATTATCAAGAAGGATTTTGCCCCTGTCACTAATGAGGAAAAAAGGCAGCAACCTGTTGCTGAGGTTGCTAATAATGCGGTTGATCAGACTGATAATATTGCTGCTCTGCCTCTTATGAGTATCGAGGAGGAATTTCAGCGCAGTGAAATCGGAACCGGGTTTGACCTCCAAACGGAGCTCGAATCCTCCTTTAACTTCAACGATGATTTCAGTGGACTCTTACAGGGGTTTGATTGCTTCAATGACTTCCAATTTTGTTTCGACGGCGCTGCAGCCCCAGCCCTGCCAGAGTTCGATTTTGAATTGGGCAACGACGAGTTTGCGGATTGGATTGGTGAACCACAGAGTGTTGCTGCTCTTGCTGCGCTTTGAGTTTTGTAGCTGAGTAATTAAGTAATTAATCGTATCTATAATAGTAGAGTCTAATATATAGTATATCATAGGATAGTAAGCGAGTATAAGTACTGAAACACAGATCTTAAGGGCTTGAAACCATGCTCTTAAGATTGTCTTTTTTTTTTTCTGTGTTTTGAAGTGAGTTTAAATTTTTGGCATAAATTGAGAATGTAGTAGAGTTTTAAGAGAGAGAATTGAGCTTCTTTTTTTTTCGGTGTGTAAAAGGGAGAAGAATCATCTGGGTTTTCCTTTGCTGTTAGAGCAGTCCATTGCTTCTTCTTTCCTAGGAAATCAATGCTTATTATCATCAACAATGTAATGTTTCAAATCATGCTCATTTCTTTTTTTTTTTTTTGCTTCTTGAATATATATTAATATGAGTTCCAAGCTATTTTACTATGATTATTCATTCAATTCAATGTTATGTTCATCAATTGATCAAAGTTTAGATCTTTTTTGAGTTTGAGTTTATCTTGAATGAGAGAATCTGAATTAAAGCAGGAAAATGAAGCTTTTTGTGGTCATGTAATGTAATGTGCTTTATTTATTCTGAATTGTCTTTTCAGTGGGATTCTGTAAGAGGGAATTTGGGAATAAAAATGTTTGGTACAAGTAGTGTAAATTGGAAAGTGAGAAACAACTTGCAAAACAGCATTTGAGCATTTGATTGATTCATTCATTCCATTCCATTCTAATGACATGAATATAATGTGTGTTAGTGAGATGTGTACAGTATGAATTAGTGATGTGGAATATCATTAAATAAATACAGAGTATCCAATGAAATTATGAGTAGTTATTTTATAGGTACTGGTGGGGTTTATTAATAAGGTTGTTTTTGTTTTTGTTTTTGTTTCTTTAACTAATTTATTTATATTAATCGAAACGAAATAAATTAATGTAAGTCAAGATATGTGTATTCRCCCCACCGAATCCACGTCTGGCCCAATTTCGATGCGAGTAGAATCTTAACAAAGGTTGAAAATGATGTGTTTATGGGAAAATGATATATGTAGCCCTTGTTAAATTTAACGTGTTATGTATGTCGTATCAATAAGAAAACGATTGATAGAATTATCCGTCGAATAATGAAAATTCTCTCGAGAATTTTAATTCTTTGTAATTAAACATCGGACACATACGAATATACGATGTAATCGAATGTAGGATATAACTTTAGGAGTACATTACTCCGTACTCGGATATGGTAGACGTCCAAAAGGATAAGGGGGGAATGCAGAACATGAATCTGAATAAGAGGACGAAAAAGAGGGTGATGTAAAGTGGGCTAGTGTGCTGCAAATAATCCAGGAATGGAATGGAATTGAACGAAGGCTAGTAGGTTGGCTACTTGCTTGAAGAATGGAGTAGTTTATAAGCAAAGCTGTATTCCAAAATATGCAGCAAATAATACTATGCGGCATCACTGTTGTGTGACAATGTGAGATATTTCATATTTGGGGCCCGCCATACAACTATGGCTAACGACGTCGTCATGTGTGAATTGCGTCAAATGCTGGCTTTTGGCTAGAGTATTAGAGGACGATAGACTTCCAATTGATTTTCCCTTCATGCCTGTGTTGGCCATTGGCGGATTAAGTGCGCGGATCGCAGGCTCGAACTTGTATGCAAAATCTTGTCGGATTAGTGATGGATTTGACCTAAAATTCAATGTTTATATTGTAATAAATCTAACAATTATTATATGGGTTCGATAGTTTGACAAACTAGGTTGACGAGTTCGTATTAATTTTTTGAACTTATCTAAATATATAAAACATGAGATTTGTATCCAACTGACCGTGCAAACTCCTTGATTTTTTTAAAACTACTCTCATCCCTCCCCTCAATTTTATCCTCTCTG